>PVHY01012154.1:0-45521 GCA_004024945.1 Uropsilus gracilis
AACTTGCCTTCCTCTTTTTGAGTCCTTCCTTAGAGGCATTTGTTTTTAAAGTCTTTCTTGCTGTTCCTTGCCTCTTCTGTTTCTGTGGTCAAAGTTTGTCTTGATGTACTTATTGCTGGTGTAGGCTGCTTGGAGTGGAGGCTAAATGAGAGAAGACTGTGGTGAAACACCCTCCACCCCCTCCCTCTCCCCCCTACCGCACACTGCATTCTGCTTCTTGGCAGACCTCAGGTGTGATATGTTACCAGATGTCCTGGGTGGTCCCAGAGCAGCCCCAGCCATGCCCCATCCCCACCATATGGGGGGGGTGGCGAAAGCCAGTTGCATGACTGGTGTGGTGGTGGCCTATGTCTGGACCGAAAATGGCCCATGCAGCACCCGCATGCGAGTTGGGGTGGCCTCTCTGGACCAAACCCCGCAGCTCCATCCCATCTACCTTCCAGAGGTAGACAGAGCTGGTGCGTGTGGGCACGGCACCTGGCCATCATGGCGGGGCCACGGGGAGTGGGGGCCGATCTCTTGGCCCATGCAGCACCCTCTGGACAGTGAATTTGATTCTTGTTAATCTGTTTTGGATCAAAGCAGAAATTCTTAATCTATTGTTTTGAATCAGTGTTCATTAGATTTTGTCACTTTAGAGGGGAAAACATAACCTTGTATTTTATGATATCTCTGGTTTTGAGAAGACACTGAATTGATATGTCATTAAAGGGCTGTGTTGATGGAAGTTAAAAAAGCTTTCTGGTTTTTCATGGACCATTTTACAAATCATAGATTTTTGTCATTTCTTCCTAAGCCCCCAATATATTAATATTTTCCATGTAGGTTCTTTATACTATACATAGTAAGATCACTTTTGGGGAGATAATTGATACCTTTTTTTAAAATAATCTCTCCTCATATGCCATTCTCCATTTATTTTATACATACATATGTTTACCTTCAAAATGCCCCAAAGAAACTAAAGTCACTATCTCACAGGAAAAAAACTAAAACAAAGAATTTGTTAGAATCATATATTACTAATTTTCTTCCTTTTAAAAATATTCTTTTCCACATTGAAAAATAGCCTCTAATATATAAATCTATAGGTAAAGAATTTCTTATTGGCTTGTTAATTAGAGAGCATAGTCATTAAATTTCCCAATAATTTATTGCAAAAATAAACAATAAAGTTAGAAATTAAATACATCTTGTCATTTGACATTTTTTCCTATTTATTTTTCACTTGTTTTATTTAAGCCTTTGGTCACAACTTGCTGCGTACTCGTATTCTTTCTCTCTGGTAGCAAAGTAAGCTTTTGGGATTTTATTATTAATGCTCTTTTTTGGGCAGAGTTATGCAAATACTATCAAAGTATTTGTAAACCCACATATGACATAGCCAAATTCCTTAATTAATCAGAAGATAATGATAACAGAAACTGTATTAGTAAATCTAATTGTATCCTCAAAGTGTCTTACGCACCCTCAAGGAAAAACTAAAAGGAGACATATAAACAAATTTGATGAAAGTTCTCCATCTATGTCCTGGAGTCCAAACAGCCCTAAGGTTGGAGATAATGAGGCTCAGTAAGTACTATTATTTCACAAAACTGGCAACATTAAGCAGCTGGATTTTTATCTAACATATTCTGGACACCAACATCACTGATTTTAGTCAAGATGCCTAAAAGTTTTCTTACTGTGAGAAATTATCAGAAATGGAACTTTACTCCTAATAATTTATAATTTTCCTCAAAAGTGTCACATTAAAAAAAAGTTGTACATATTGTTTACCACCCTGAAATTTACAGAGAAAGAACTAAAATAGTTTTATACATGTAGAAAGAAGCAGTGAAAAGTCTACATGGCCTTAAGTCAGATAAATATATTTCACTAGGGCAAGTAATTAAAACTACATAAAATTTGCCTTTCTCTAGGGTTTTTTCCCTCTGTGTCTGTGTTGTTAAAGAACCTCTAAATATATGATGAAGGATTGATGAAGGATTTTGGTCATGGGCCTATTTGTAACATGCAACATTATAAAAACTTTTTTATATTACTACTGAATATGCTTGAGAAAAAGAAAATTCATTAAATACTTCTTATTCAAACAAAACTTTAAAAATACAGACTTTTGGTGTTTGATATCAGCATATCCTTGTATTTATGTAATATAAACTGCCCAATGAAACATCAATAGCCTTCCAGTTAAAATACTGTCTACCAAATACATTCTCTTTCCAAATACCATTTTTTTGAACATTAAAACCTTTTGTGTAGCCAACTTTCACAAAACTCATTAAATTATTTGCTATGTAGCTAAATAAACAAAAAAATTGGAACTGTTCAAATATCAAACTGTCTCAAGGGTAACATTACTAGAGAGTTCAACTGTTGCCTAAATTGTACCAGATTGTTGGATACTCCCATAAGTTCAGCCGAATGTTCCAAGTTGTAGAGATTACACCTGTTGATTAATTATGTGACAGATCTCAGATGCAGTCTGTGGAAAGTCTCATGGAAATGGTCACTTGGGAAAGAAATTCATTTTATAGAAACTTCTCAATATTAACTTAAATGTCTGGTAAGTATTGACCAGGACATTTTTTAATAATATTCTCCTCTAGTTTCCACACATTTGAACACAAGACAGACCCAATGTGATCACAAAGTAGGCTAATGAATCTACTTTCTATCTCATCTCCTACCTCTCATCATTCTGGACCCTCTGATCCGCTACGCTGCCCCTCTTGTAGTCAGCCAAGCATTCCATTACACTTCTGCCTCAGGGTCTTTATAGTCATATTTCCCTCACTGTGGAGTACTGTCAGATATCCATGTGACTCCTTCTTTTAATGAATTTGAGTCCTGTTCATATGTTATCTTTTAGTGATTTTTAGTTATGCTTACCCAGATGATCTGATTTGATTAACACCTCTCCCTACTACCAGTTTATCTTAAGTTCTTACTCTATTTTCATAGTATTTACCATATAGTATATTTCAGATTCATTATTTATCCATTTATTAACCAATACCTGTCCCTCATGTGCTTCAGCTGATTTGGGGTTTTGGTATTTCTGCAACTTCAACTTCTAGTAGAATCTCTAGCTCTCATAAAGCAGTTATTCTGTATTTGTTAAATGGATGTACAAATGAGTTTTAAAACAAATAACTGCTTTCTACTGTATGCCAGGTCATAGGCATACAAAAATTACTGGGAAGGTTTGAAATATGACAAAGCAAAAACAATATTTAAAATTAAAATATAACATTTGCATCTTACTAGGTGACTCCCATGAATCAGAAATCAAACTAAACAAACAAAATACCCTCTGATCTTTAGATTAATATTTAAATGTAGAATTGTAGATATAAGTGATTAGGGAGAAAAGCTTAAGCAAAGGCCAGTCCTGTTTTTAGCATGAGACCAGCTTAACCTAAAGGTACTTTGATGAGTCTAAGTTTATGTAAACACAAAGGTAGGCTCATCCTCCTGTAGAAATTCCACCTTTACTCACCTTTCTTTAGTTGAATGCTGCATTAGTTCATATTCTTTGAGAGACACATACCAAGATATGCTTGAATATAAACAGGTTATAATAGGCAAAATGTCCTTCTTAGGAAAATTATAGCAGGGACTACTTAAGGCTAGACATAGTAAGACTGTGATGTAACATTGAACCTGAATGAAAGAGAGGAAGACAAAGTTGGGTAGAAGAATCCCAGACAACCTTGGGCTTCCAGCACTTTTGAGAAACTCCTCAATCCAAAATCATCAGGAGTCCACCTTAGTATTTCAAGCACATTTTTTTGTTAACTGAACAAACTCGCAGCACAACATCTACTAGATCTGTGTCATCATATTTCCTATAGTTGGAGGTCAATAAGGTGTGTTTATATACCACCACAAATACTCCAAAAAATTGGTGAACTACTCATTTCTGCTTGTCTCCTCATTTGAACCCTGTACTTCTTAGACCTGCATGGGGTCTTTGCATTAGTAGTATTTAGCTCTGTCTAGATCAAATGTTTTCTAGGTGAAAAATATACATCTGCAACCACCAAGACTCTAACTCTTCCTTTTCACTGTGGTCCAAGGTGCATTTGTCTGAATGTGACCATAAGTATGAATGAAGCCCTCACAATACATGTGGTGGATGAAGTCTGAAGTTGGAGAATATAATTTCTGAAGATAGAGGCAAAGATTCACTTGTTCATGATGAGTGACTTTGGTAAAGACTTTTAATCCAAGTAATTTTTTATTTTCCATCTTTAAAACTCTACTAATGGTGATTCCTTAATTGAATAATCTGTGGGAACAAAAAAGTTAATTCATGACTACATCAGTAACAAAATACATATATTCTCATCACTTATTTTAATATCTTAGTGAAGAACAAAAAAAGGGAAAATGAATATAGCAGCTCTAATGAGAAATATGTACTGGTCAAGCAGAAAAATTCATTAAAAATTCATAGTGACTGAATTGATGAAGGTATCTTTCAAAAATTTTCATATATGTGGTTTTAGTTGGAAACATCCAACTACGCATCATAAGCCCATCATAGGCATTAGTAAGTTAACATTGGTAAGAACTAACTCACCATCTACTGTAAAAGATGAAGTCACCACATCTGTGTTCCTTACATTCATACATCCATACATCCATCCACACATACATACATACATACATACATACATACATACATACATATACACACATATATATATATATATAAGTAATTTTTTTCCTTATCAAGTCTCATAGGGATTGGATCCATTCCTGCTGGGTCACTTTTGTACCTTCTCAAACTCTGTTGTCTTTTAGAACTGGCTTGAGTCCTGCATTGACTCATGTTTTAAGATCCTATTGTTTTGTAACCTTAACAATCCTAAACTACAGGTATAAATTGACATCTCTTCTTTAGTTATGCTACCTTTCAAATCTCAATTTCATTGCTTATAAATCAAATAGCATTATGTATTCACATTTAAGATCACCACCATTTCTCATGTTAACTATTTATCTGTGAGTAAATTTCATTATCCCATTTTTATTATTCACTGAGTTTCGTTAATATTCATTAGTTCTATTATTTTAGTTTTCAAATAAAACAAACAGATATAAAGAATGATAAACAGAAATGCTAATAAATTCCTACAGGTCCTTATAACTCATTTTATTTTCTAATATATACATTAATAAAGTGATTCTTTTTCCCAAGTGAATATCAATTTATTATACTTGCATGCAGTCTTTATTGGTGCAATCTGCATGTTAATTAAACAAGTATTTTACAAGTGTCTTATAATTACTATCATAAGAGAACATATTTCAAATACAGTAGGAAAGTAGTACAATGACATTTGAGGATTAAATTCAGTCAACACAAATCACTGGGTACTCTAAATATTCTTACGATGTTGTAACTTTCCATTTTAGCTTTGCAAAGAGATATTAATGGCATACTCTGTGATGCTGAAATTTTTCTTCTTGTGAAGTGACCCTTGGCAAATTCAATGTTCTTTCTTCTTCACAAATTACTAATGTGATTTCATTGCTTTAATTTGTTTCAGTCCAGACCCCAAAAAGGGTCAAGTAGATTTTTAGTTTTTGGCAGCCCGGGAGCCTTTACATCATTACAAAGTATCAATATATACAATATCACTATAGTAGTATACTAGGATAGAGTAATAGATACCAGTCAGTCTCATAAATATTCTAATATCCAAGGGCAACATGAATACTCTATTTAATCAGTTTATTTAGTTAGATGATCTGTTTTGCTTACCGTTAGTTAACACTTTACACCGAAAAAGTAAAAAAAATAACATCAATGGAAGGAAATTCTAGATTAAAAGTTACTTTAAGAGAGTTTTCACCTATAAAGTAATATGAACAAGAAATTATTCTTTGTGATTTGATTTGTTTTTAATCAAAAGACAAATGGATAAGAAATACTAGCATAACAGAGAGACTGAGGGGCAACCTGGGACATCAAACTTGGCCCCTCTAAAGGCATTCTGTCATTTGTTGCCTAAAAAAAGACTACCCTTAGTGTTTAAGATCTTTAAAAGAATAGTTATTTACAAGAGAGTAGAAGAGAAAGGATACAGTTTTCCAAAGAAATATTCAAAGCTTCCCTCCCCTCATGGGTAAATTTCTATGATAAATGTCAAACAGGGTTGACCTAAAGCACTGTGGTCCAAATGCTTGCCCCAAGTCTACGGCATCTACTGGTCAGGAACCTTAGGAAGGGAGAACCATAAGAAAGGAACAAAAAGGGGTCACACAAGTCTGGACGAAAGGAGCAGAGTTAAAATATAACTAAGATAAAGGATATCATTGCCAACCTTCTCATGGATCTGTTACCCATCTGTCACCCATTTGTCTCATCCAAGCATCTCTATATATTTCCATTTTACATGTCTCTTCTAAGTAGTCCCTCAAGTCCCTGGTACAAGTCCAAAGCTCCAAAACAGATAGACTCTTCTGCATGTATGTGTCTCTTTGTCTCTATCCACCTGTCTCTTCTGCCTTTCTGAGTCTCTTCTGCCTTCTCTACTCTGCCAAGGAACAGAAAACCTCCCTTTTAATGAAAATGCCTCTGTGACAATAGGAAAGAAAATTGAGAAGTTTTTGCTATAGGAAATTTCTAAAAATTGAAAAAATAAGAAAGGTGCAACAGGGAACAAGGGAGCATGTTAAAAAAACTGAGGGTCATTTCAGAACAAAGAGCACATGTTAGTTAATTATTGAGGAGAGAAGAAAACAAACAGTGCTTTGAAGGTATAAATTTAATTTCAAACCAAGACAAAATTGAAGAGTCTTTTTTACACTTTAGATTAGCAGACTTTTCTCAACATAATTTTGATCAAAGGATGTTATCCCAATTTAAACAAACATCCTGAATTTAAGGAAGATACCTTGATATTAGTGATTTACATTCTTACATAAAATGCACAAGTCTAGAAGATTCTGGTATTTATTGTGTGTGTGTTTGCTGGCATTCAAGGAAAGAATAACATTGAGTTTTTAGTCATAGACAAAGGAACAGAAGCAAAATCTCAAGATTGAAGTAAGGTCAATGAAGATAGACTTTTTCACTAAAATCAGACAAATATTTAAAAGGTGCTCTTTACAGAAGATAAAATATTTTTTTCTTCAATTTTGATATGTAATGCATATAATTACTTACTAAATTCTAAAAGAATTGAAGAAAAAAGTTTTGAAAAAGTCTCCCTTAAAATATTTTTATCTAGTTCCCAGTCCCACCTTTTAAAGTCACTTAGTATCAGGATTAAGTATACTATTCTTGTAGGCTACACATATGCAATGGTGCATGCTCTCAGGTGGGCAGCTATCTATGGCTCTCTCCTTTGAATAACTTTGCATCAGAAGGCTTAGACAACTTACTTATTTAAAAAGAGACCTCAGGTTGCAGTGTAACTATTTTCTCTTCATTCAGAATCAACTGTCCAGCATAGATGTGATTTTTACCAGTGAAAGTATTGGTGTTAAGTTGGGTCCTTAAATAGACCAAGAGGAGTCTAGGTGGAAACTCCATGCAGTTGATGAGTGAGAGAGTTGTTTGCTGTCCTTTAGACTGGATATTCACAGGATCTGAGTATCTTTAGTTAATTTCCATTAAACTCTCCGTCCCCTTACTCCTGCTTGGAGAGTAAATGTTGACCTGCTAGTGTTGCCTCAGTTTGGTTACAGAAGAAGCCTGGAGTCTTGTAAGTTTTGTCACTTCCTTAGCTATTCCTTACGATACCCAGATCCTCATCTGTGCTTGGCTTCCTGAAATCAATCAATTTTTTGTTTTACATGCAGCAAAGAAAATTTGCATATTCTTCAAGGGTGGTGGTAAGATTTAATGCTATACTTATTTTGATGAATTTATGTTCTAGGAGTATGAGACATTGCTAGTGCCTGAGCACTCTTAGGAAACTGTAAAACATAAGGTGTTAATTATACAATTTATGGGAAATTTTGGTGTGTGATAGGGGAGGGGAAGATTGACGCAGAACAGAGAAAACATCAATGGAACATCAGCCAAAGTAAAGAAAATCTAGGATCTTGGATAAGTTTTGAAATTATTTGGGGTGAAAACTAATGTCTTAATTGCGTGCTGAAAATCAGTTGTGTGTATCTTTGTAAATGTGGTCAACACAACATGTATTTTTTTTCATAATGAGAAACCAAGAAAAGCAAATTTATTTTTAATTGTGAAAGGAAGGGAAAAATCATTTGACTGGAAACCACTGATCCCTTAACTTGATCCTAAGATACTTAAAAAAAAATTAACATTAAAAGGGTATATAAAAAGTAATCATTTTGTCATCTCATGAAGATCCTTATATAGACTACACATCTATGTAAGTGTTTGACTCACACTGACATGGAAATAACAGACGACACATTGGAAAGATATTGTTGGGAGAGATGGAGAGTTACAAGAAAAAGCTAACATTTAACTTGTCTGAGATTATACAAAAAAATGACAGAGCTGGGATTTGAATCCAGATCGTTGACTCCCTCCTGTGTCCCTAATGTGAAACTTGATTTTAGATTTTTGTGTTATGCTAAATCCAAAAAAGAAGAAAATGGGTTATTGTTTTTAATCCTATTTTTGGAGAAAGATCAATTTGGAGTTATTTATCTTGTTTTTTAACTACTTATTGAGTATGGCAGCTAGCAGATACTACTGGTCTAATCATAAATGCTCTTCAGGAGACTTCATTGTCACTTAATAGATAAAAAAAATGCCCCAATTTTCTCATATTAAAATAAGATAAAGTATGTAAATTAATTTTTGACTTTTAGGCTTATTATAGTGTTCACATTATTTAATATGTGCAAGATGCTTAGAATAGCACTTTGTGCATGACAAGTGGTGATGTGTCAATCATTACTACTGTATACTTTGACTATTAGCTTTAATAGTATGAGGAAACTTTTTATATCTCATGAGCAAATACATTGAACTTCACAGTCCAAATTCTTTTTCTCAAGTTGTGAAAGACTAACAATTTCCATTTAAAATTGGTAGCAACATATATCTATAAAGATGAAGTCCTTAAAAATTCAGTTCCTTTATTAAAGGAAGGAAAAGCACTAGCAGTCTGTTGAACACATACTTAGAAGCAATTCTAACTGGTAAAACAGTGTCACCTAGTGAGAGCTTTAGGTGAGAAAATTTCTCAAATAACATAAAAATGCTTTAGCAGTTTTATTTACAGAACTCAAATTTCTTGAATTTTAAAAAAAGCTACTATTATTCAAATGATGAGAGACTTTTCCAGATGAGTTTATTACACTGATAAAGACAAAAAGCTCAGGCAATCAAAACACACCTTATTTATTACTATAAACCCTTTGCCAAGTAGTCCTCATCATAATTAAAAAAAATCTAAATGGAAAGACTTATTCCTTTGTAATTCAGAAATTTTGAGGTAGTAGGTATTTTGTTTTTACTTTTTGTGTTGTCTTTAATTTCATAACAACTCCTGGGAAAAGTATATCATAAATCTGTTAGACAGATAAATTCACTCAAGTGTTGAAAACATCACTCTATGGAATGCAGCAAAATAGGTCTGACTGTGATCAGAATGATATTCACTTTGGAGGGGGGGGGGAGGTGTTGGCGAGGGCTGCTGAAAATTCAAAAGGGAACTATCAGAGCTTGACTTTTCCCGTTCAAATAGATCTTTCAACAGAGGTTGTCTCTGTTCTCAGTTTAAGTGTATGCTTCTTAGTGACCACAATGGGCATCTGACAGTATTCCCTGAGAAACCCCATTCTCCCTCTGGGAATGGCATTACTTCTTTTCCAAAGCACTGTAAAACAAAAGGAGGAATCACTGAATTCCTCAGAATTGTAGAAACTGTTTCACATAGCACTTTCATATCATTTAGAAACCCCCTAGAAAGTGGACTAGTGATGAGTGAGCAGGCAAAGTCTGCAGTTAGCATTGCAATGTAAATGCAATGTTAATGTAAAACAAGCAATATCTTTCTGTAAGAATCATATTTCTATCATATGCTAACAATTAGATGACATCGCTTTTGTGCAAGTTCCAGAGATGACCCCACATGGAGCATATTCTCTGAGATATTAGCATTTATCTTTGTTTTATTGCTCATTGTCTTTTGTCTGAGGTGAGTCAGTGTGCATTATGAGTTCTCATCTTAGTCTAGACTGGAATCAAACATTCATTAATTATCAGTGCATGATTATACAACTGGATAAAATGAATCTAAACATTTAAAAACCCTTGATTCTAAAAATAAATAAAAATTATCCCCCAAACAAAAAAAATACTGCATTAGTGAATAATTAATTGAACACATTATTGAAGTCACCTAATGGCATGTTACTGAGACTTAATACAATTTGGTTTTAAATGAATATAAGAATTGCATATTAAAGATGTATTAAGGTTTTGGCCTTCTAACCTGGATGTTTAGATATAATTGAATGTGGTAAATTTCATTTTTCTTTGGATACCTTTCGTTGCTATTTTTTAATAACACGTGAATGCATTATCTTTCAATTGAGAATTAATTAGTAACTTTATTTACTCAAACATTTGTATATAATTTGTAATTTCAATGCAATTACATTTTCTAACAACACTGACATGTTTACTCATTCTTCATAATAACAATTTAATTTTTCATGATTACAGCATCAATTAAAAAATCCACTGGGAAGCATGATTGCCATAATACGCTTAAAAGACTCCACAGTGCATTTTGCTCCAGTTTATCTAGGTCACCACAAGTCCAAGACACTCAGGCTCTCTTATAGAAGCACTGATCCCCCAACCCAATCTCATTTTATAGCTCTCACTGATGCTTTTACTGTAACCTCTGGAACTCAAGTCGTTCATCAACATTTCCTTTTTCACTCACATCTTCTTGCAAGTTCTGCTGCTTTTCTTGTTTAGCTGTTCAGCTCTGGAGGATATTTTTTCCTCTGAAGCTCATATATTTCTGTTACCACATATTACTGAACCTGGAGGTATAGTAGGTCTCTTTTGACTTCACCTGGATAATTCAGAATTTTTCCAGTACTCTCAAAACTATCCCAGGCCTTGAAACTCTGCCTCAGATGTTGCAGTTACAATTCTTAAGACTTTTAGTATCCACAAAATGAAGTGCATTGGTTGTTCAGTTCCTCTCCTTCAGTTCTTTCCTCTACCACCTAGGTCTTCTGTATCTATAATCATATCTAAATATCATCATTGCTGGTAACTGTACCTTCCTTATTATGCAATCTTCAGAATAACTATTCTCCACCTACCAATCTCCTCCTATTTCTCCAACTCTTAATACTTATTGACCAAATTCCCAACACATATTAACCTAACAGGGATCTTCAATTCATTGATCTTACAACTGCTTCACTCTTCACTTTCTCATGCCCGTTATTGCCTGTGTTATTGAGATTAGATATTCTTAATCATTTTATCACTGTTTAATGAACCCTTCTATCAACTCATAGAACTCTTGACTTTTCCTTTTTTCCCTAGTAACCTGACAGAGTCATAATCATGTTTTCATCCGAACCACCCAGGACAAGCCTTCCAAATAATATGACCACATTTTGTCACCATAATATTTCTTCCATGGCTGTTATATTTCTTCAGATATGTACCAAGAGGTAAAATAAAATAACCATAGGTAAAATGGTACAAAACTATGACTTAATACAAAACTGAAAATAATTCTAGTGTCAATCAAGAATTCCATTCTTAAGATGGAATGATTTAAAGTAGAGAATATAAATATACTAATATTTCTTGCACATTTTTGTCTCAGATCAATGTGGACTATAAAAGAACATCTCTGGATAATGGATAACTGTCTACCTCCATTTGTATAAAGGTTAATAAATACAATAAAAGGAACAATATATTGCTTTAGGACATCTAACTTTGTATAAATATTTAAAGGAAAATGAAAGTAATTAACACAAGTAATAGGAAAATTGGTTATTGGTGGAAAAGATGAGGATTGCATATGAGTGAGTACATAGGTGACCTAAAAAATTCTTTGTTTTGTTTTATAAACAGTGCTTTATAGCTGTTTATTTAACATTCTCATTGTGTTTGTCATATGTGTTTTTATATTTCATATTGCATTTCTTAAGTAATCATAATAAACACATGAATTGATATTTTTTGCAAATTATACTAAATGAAATTAGTTTCATATTATAAGGCAGCTGTTTATTGCATGCTTATTTTATTTTTTAATATATCTATATATTTTTAAACAAAAATTGGTTGTGTATATCTATTTTGCATCATTTTATACTCCAAAGTTCTCCCGCCACCATATCACCCATGAACCATAATCCTGATCTCTTGTGCTCATCCTTCCCTTGACTTCCCCTCCCTTTCTCTCCCTCACCTGCTTTATGCTTTGTTTTATTGTCAGTTTGTTAGTTTGAACTTTCCTTGACCCTTTGTTTGTTTTTCCTATTCCCACATATAAGTGAGACCACCCTTTCACACCATTCTCTTTTTCTCTCTGGCTTATTTCTACTAGCATGGTTCCTTCTAGGTTTATCCATATTGCCACAAATTACATAAGTTTTCTTTTATTGCTTCTTTATACTGTATGAGCAACACACTAAGTGATTTATCATACTGTTTATTTCAGTAATGAGCCCTGTGTGGTATATGTAATTAAGTTTCTATTTTATAGTTGAAGAAAACTTTATGTCTTTACTGAAGATTATATATAATGAAGATTAAAATGTCTTAATACTGGGAGAGTTATTAATCTTTATGATACCCATTAAGTACTCTATATCCTATTGAATTATTTGATTCCTGCCAGAATGCTATGCAGTGATGTTATTACTATTTTGGGGAAAATAAGTTAAATTTAATCAACTTATTCAAGATATTGCTTGTCTAATCCTTTTTTTTTTTATTCCCTAGTGGGTGTTTTGTTTTCTGATGTTGTAGTTATAAATTGACAAATGGAAAAGTGGTCAGGAAATAGTTACAATTTAATTTTTCAGGGATCAGGAATTTTTCAGTATTGGGAATACTGCAGCAATGCAGCCTAATGTACTGTATTAACACCTAGACTAGAGATTTAAAGTGGATATCACTTGCATATTCATGGGCCTGCTACAGGCTCAACTAAAATAGGACAACATTATGTTCAAAACAGAAGAAATAAAATGAAATGTTAATTTTAGTAAATGGTGTGTATAGTTTATTACTAGTCTTCTTCCCTGTTTGGAATTATAGATTAGTAATTATAGAAATTTTTAATCATTATAAAAATCATTAATATTAATTTGTGCGAGTTAACTTAAGAAAAAGATCTAGATTGCTGGGTCAAATGGTATTTCCATTTTCATTAATTTGAGGGCCCTCCTTACAGCTTTCCATAGAGGTTGGACCAGTTTACATTCCCACCAGCAGTGTAAGAGTGTCCCCTTCTCTCCACATCCTCGCCAGCACTTGTTGCCCGTTTTATGGATGTGGGCCTTTCTCACTGGTGTAAGGTGGTATCTCATTGTGGTTTTGATTTGCATCTTCCTTATTGCTAGTGACATTGAGCAATTCTTCATGTGCCTGTTGGCCATTTGTATTTCCTCTTTGGAGAAGTTTCTTTTTAGTTCTTCACCCCATTTTATGATTGGGCTTCTTGTTTTGCTTTTGTTTGTGTGAATTCCTTGTGGATCTTCGTTATTAAACCCTTATCACTCTTGTGGAGGGAAAAATTTTTTTCCCATTCAGTTGGGCTTCTTTTAGTTTTTCTGTTGTCTCTTTTGCTGAACAGGAGCTTTTTAGTTTGATATAGTCCCATCTGTTTATGTTTTCCTTCAATTTTTTGCCATCAGTAGATTTTTCCAGAAAGGGGTTTCTGAATTGTACTTCCTGGAGGGTTTTTCCCAAGTTATTTTCTATGTATGTTATGGTTTCTGGTCTGACATTTAAATGTTTTATCCATTTTGAGTTGATTTTTGTACAAGGTGTGAGGATGCTGTCTTGGTACATTTTTTTTGCAGGTCTTAGTCCAATTTTCCCAGCACAATTTATTGAAGAGGCTATATTTGTTCCAATGTAAGTTCCCCCCCCCCCCTTTGTTAAAGATTAGTTGACTGTATATGTGTGGTTTTATTTCCGAGCACTCAATTCTGTACCATTGGTCTGATTGGATGATGGGGTGATGGGATGATGCCTCAGGGTAGACAACGATGTATTATATAAGTATACATATATGTATATATATGCAATCAATAAAAAACTTAACAAAAAATAAAAATTAAAAAAATAAAAAGACCTAGAAAGGAAATTGATATGAATTTATATTTTCTAGGAGACATTGTATATTTTTCCTCCAGAAGTATTGAATTCAAGTAAATTGGAAAGCTTTTTCTTTCTAATTATCCCTTAGTATTGTTTTCTCATTCTTAGAACTTATTGTTAATTGCAGACCTTTTCTCATCTTTCTCATTATATGTTCAGTGTCAATAGTTTATTCATGTCTTTACTTACCACCTCTGGTATGTCCATTGATTCTTAAGAAAGTTTATACAACTTTCTTTTAATTGAACTACTGTTAATTTAGTGTTTAAATATTTTAAGCTTAATAATATAATTTTCGTAACTTAAAATTTTTCTGACCTGAACAGAGGAAAATAATGACTGTGACATAGAGTTGCAATATTTTCCACATTTATTAGAAATAGTATAATTTTACTTTCTGCTAAGGAAAACTTTTTCTTGATCTTTGATAAATTGATTCTGGTTTTCTTCCCTTTATATTAAAACACATACTTTTTCTCTCTCTAGAAAAACAGATGTTATATTTTCTTTCAATCCAAATCAGAATTACTATAAATATTTAGAAAATAAAGAAATGTACCCATCACAAAAAAGCATTAGTACAGTTTTCACTAGTATTTAAGGAAACATTGGTATTTTACCTTATTTTTAAGACTATGAAAGAAATTAAATGTAAATGAAGTTTTGGCTAATTTCTCCTTCTATTTTTATTATATCACTCCCCAGTTGAAAACACAACTTTCTCTGTACCATCCCATGTGTTTGTATATGTTTGTTACACACTCACACACACACATATAAACAGTACCTACCATATAGTTATAGTAATAAATCATATAGCTGTGGGTGTTGTTATGGTAAATGTGCTATCTGCAGTATTTTAATGTATTCTACTACCAAGGATGTAGTGACTCTATTTTCCTGCATCCTTGTCAACATATGGTATTGCCAGACTATTTAACCATTTTTATAATTCCAAGGTAATCTTATTGTTTTTTTCTTTGTGTGAAGTCTTTCATTATACAGGTATTTTATTTTTATTTTTGTCCTCTTGTAAAAAGAAACTCTTTCTTAATCTTGTTATTATAAGAATATTCTGTTTTCTTTCTTCAAAAAGTTAAATGTTTTGCTTGATGTTTTTGAGAATATAGTATATGTGGAATTTAGCTTATGTGCCTTGATTCTGAATTTTGAGTTAAGCATTTCCCCATTATGTCTCTATATTTAGTGAATAATTCCATTATTTTTCACATGTTGTAAGAATATTGACTCATACAAGTTTTCAATATCTACATGAATTTTTGCAAAAATATGCATTTTGTTTAATTGGTGTACTTAGCAATTTCTGTGTGAATGAATGTCATATTGCTCTACAAGTTATGATTTCATTATAAGTTCAAACCATGATTTGCCATTGTCATCCCCTAATGTATACAGAATAGCAAGTTCCTTAGATATCTTAGACAGATACGTGGCCAAGAGTAGGAAATAAAACCACTTGGATTTGATATCCCAGGAAACTTTGTAGGATCTAGTATTATATCTCCAAGGCAGGGATAAGTTAATACACAGTGAAGAAGCTATCATTAGGAAAGAGAACCATCCTTGATTTAGCTTCTTTGGCTTTTAGGTTCATATATTTTATTGCTCTGATCATGGTTAAAATGATCCCTTTAACTATAAATTCTGAATGGAACCCTGGACAAGAGCAGATTCTTCATCATCAGAAATTCTGTAAGCTTCTTTGCACGAGCTAACAGTTTCATTGTTATAGTGTCTTGGCAGATAGGAATGTTACATAAAACCTCTGGAAATTTTCAGTCATTCACAGCAAATCCATTACTATTCGATACAGATGTCTTCAAGCTAAGTCAATTTTAGTTCTACCATATTCAGTCTACTGCTGATCTCATCAAAGATATCCTTAATTTTTGTGGCTTTGATTTATAGCATTTTATTTTCTTTCTTTGTTTCTATTTTATGTTTGTTGCCTAGCTGTTCTTGTATGTTGTTTGTCTTTTCCATGAGGGGCATTACTATAGTAATTTTCACTTTTTAAATGCTGGATCTGATAATTTCAAGGTCTCTGATGTATTATAGTTACAATGCTGATACTTGCTTTGTCTCTTTAGGCTGTGTTCTTTTAGAATGTGCCTTTTAGAATGTCTTAAACCTTTTTATTGAAAGTCAGCCATGATAGAAAGGATAAAAGGAACTAAGGCAAGCAGGATTTTAGTGTGAGGTTTTATATTTTCTAACTAGGGGTTAGTTTGTGTTTGTTGTACCTGTAGGTACCAGAGGCTATCATTTCCTTTAATGCCCTTGTTTTTGTCTTCCATTTTGTTTCTGTGCTTCCTTAGATGCTCCATTAATTAGGACCTGAGGTTTGTAACGCTTTTAGCTGTAATCCCCTAGCATTATCCATAGTGCTATTGATGCAGTGGTCAGATTTTGGAAGAAGACACTCACTCTATGTTCTATATTGTCTCCATCTTTTAGTGAGGGTTATTTTCTTTCCCTTCCTTCAGGTCATTGGAGGATACACACACACACACACACACACACACACATATATATATATATATATATATATATGTATAGATAGATAGATAGAGATAGAGATATAATATATATATATTTAGTTTTTTTTAGTTGGTTAAGCTTTGACAAAACTCCAGTTATTGCACTCTGGTAAACAGTGGTTTTTTTTTTTTTTTTTGTTTTTTGAAAGCAGACGGTTTTAAGGAGAGGAGAAAAGTCTGAATGTTATTTTAAAATGGTCAGGCATCATTCTCCTATCTATCATTGAGAGCTTGGTAAGTCTACTAGTGTAAAACTCATGAAAGTATAATTCTTATACAAATACTAATACTCCTCAGACATTTTAACTCTCAAGTTCATGTACAATGAGCCTCCAGCAACATACCAATTTCAGATTGAAGTATTTGGACTAATATTAATTCCAGTTGCAGGTTTATGCTCTTGGGCTTCTGTTGCTGCTAATTTTAATGCTCTTTACCCTCCTTAATCTACACTTGTGGGTTCAGAAGCTTGTTCTTGCCGAATATAAAGGAAACAAAGTAGGAAAAAAATATAAACCAAAACAAAACCTAGAAATACGACTATTGAATTGAGGTTACTCTAGGGAGAGTGTATATGATGGGGAACAAAGAAGGGTGTGCCCAGTGGACTATGTGGACTATGCTCAAGATTTCCTGATGCCTGTGGTGAATGTGGGTATGGTAACATAACATCCAAAGAGGTAAGAACCTATACTCTCACAAAAAGAAATTTTCCCTGTGATTTCACTTTTCTGATAAATTTAAGAGCTGCTGATTTTCAATTTTCTGTATTATTTTCTTGTTCCAAGAATGGAAACAGTGACTTCTCCATTCTTCATAGGTAGAATCAGAAATCAGAAGTCCTGTGAGTCTTGAGAGTGGGTCCTGACCTGGTAGTGAGTACAGACTGAGTGAAAAACACTGAGCTGTTAATGATGGTGAACACATGACACAGAGGCCATTAACGACTGTGTTCTCTGACCTGACTCAGAAATTGAAGTATGTGTAGCAGCAGTCCACTGTCAAAAGACAATTCAGCACTGAGAGAGCTTTATACGTATTGGCAGTTTATTATTTTCATAAAGAGTTCAATATGATTGACACCTTATATCTGAACTTTTGGTCTGACTATAATTATCTGTTATTTTCTGAGAGAATCAAAGACAGTCTAGACATTGTGTGATAAAATTTGAACTCAGCGGGTAGACTGGGAACTTAGTGGTTGCTCCATTGTTGAAGCAGAGTGTGATTTGACCCATTCATATTACATGTCACAACTTACTTTGAGAATTTGGCCTTGTGCCAAAAAATCTCCTATGGCTATAAAATTATAGTCACAGACACAATTAATGTTATATTTATTATATTTAAAACTCAAAACAAGTTTTTGGAACTTAGACATGTGCTATTTGTTAGTGTAAACAGACCACAGGTCTCTGGAAATTATTTACACATCGTTATATGTCAGAGACTTCATCGATTACTGGATCATAAACTTTACAAAAAAGTATGCTCTTCATGAGTGTAATATAAAGTGGCTTAGAGAAATGTTATTTACCCAGTAGACTTGTGTCACAACTGGAAAATCTAAAATTATAAATTCTAATTACATTTTTAAAATTGAAAATATAAAGGGGTGCTTGCAAATCTGCCCAACCTTTGTCATAGAAGTTGCATATATTGTGCTAGGAAAATGCTAATCTTTCCTCTGTCTACAAGAAAACAATTGGTAGAAAATTATTTCCAATGTCCCCTTTTTATAAGATAGTTAATTTTTCCTTGAGTATTAGACTATAGTCTTTAAAAAAATATTGTTCATTTTTGAGAGATGGATGTTTTCTTGTGACGGTCAAATTTTATCAGAGGTTATCATTTTACTTTTCAAGCAAGATCCATCCTAAAAGAACATGCTGATAAAACCCACTGTATTGTCCAGGTAAATAGGCACTTCTCTCACATTCTATCCTCTCTGTGGAAGCCATAATTACCACGCAAAAACATTTAAAATAAAAGGACGGTGAATCAAGATGATAGACTACAATATAAGTATAAGAAATAAAGTTTCCAAGCAAGATAGAAATGGGATAG
Source organism: Uropsilus gracilis (assembly GCA_004024945.1). Taxonomy (NCBI): domain Eukaryota; kingdom Metazoa; phylum Chordata; class Mammalia; order Eulipotyphla; family Talpidae; genus Uropsilus; species Uropsilus gracilis. The sequence continues at coordinate 18,961 of PVHY01012154.1, forward strand.
GTAAAATAAAAAGTTTCAGTAACTTTTATAAATAATTTTTTCACAATTAAAAAAAATATTGCAATTAAAGATATTTGAAGCAGATAGTAAGAGAAAAATATTCACTGCATTTCTTCTACAGATTTTCCATATTAAAGGATAATTGTTAATTATTTAGGAATAATTTTGATAGGATATTTGTAATTTGCTGATCAGTATATTGGTATGTTTACTTTAATAATTAGGAATTATAAGATCAAATCCTTCTGTGGCCTCTGGTGAACTAATTAAGAGACCTAACTCCTTTATGAACAGAATCCAACCAAATAATCTTTAATGTTTATTAAACTGAACTGTACCGGTTTCTGTTGGTTTTCTCAACATATTTCTTTTAGCTTAAATTTTAAAAGGAATATAATAAAACCAAATCTATTTAAGCAACATTCTATGATAATTGCATTGAGAAATCTAAACAATGCCCCAAGATATTGATTTATGGGGTTTCATCAGTAATTTCAAAGAGGTAATAGGAGTCTCAGTTATTTATCAGGCTGAATGTATTTTCAAGTATTTTTAATCAACAAAGTAAATTTAAATATTCATCTGAAAAACAAATGCCTAAATATTGGCAAACTCACTGTAAACAAAATTCTAGAAAAATTTGCCTATAAAATATAAACTGTATAATAATAAAAAATAACAGTTCTCCTTCTTTCCTGTAGTGTAGATAGCATTTAATTAGATGCCTTTGTTAATTTTGCAAACATAACTTGTTGACTTTTCAAATTAAAATGAAGTGTAAAAGTGAACGATTAAATTGTATTTATCTTTTGCGGAAAATCAAATTTAGAGATAAACTAAACATATAGCTCTCCATAATTTTAATTTTAAAACTTGTAATTCTATTTAAAAAAAAAAAAACTAAAGAGATTGCTGTACAGAGAGCAGTATTTAAATATTTTTTAAAAAATACACTAAGGTATTATCAAAATGTTTCAGTAGAGCACATTATTTTCATTTATATCATTGTATAAAACTTAGTGATCTAAGATCTCCCCTTTCAGGTTTTTATACTATACCACACCCATCATCAAAATACCCATAATCCTCCATAGTAATCCATTATGCTCCTTCCCTATTTTGTGCTTTCCCCTCTGCTTTTCCCATCACCATATCAAATTTGATAGTGTGCAATTAACATATTCACTAAAGAATATGACTGGAATGAAGGACATCTCTTGACATTAGAAAACTGATGAGCATTTATTGTTTTCAGTTGTCTATTCCAATCACAGTCATGTTTTCTGGTGATAGGAAGACACATAGCTAAGTTGTCCTCAAGGTTTGCATATTGGACAGAATAAACAAATAGAGGAAAAGAGTAAACAGTTAAGATTGATGTTTTATAGAAACACAGGGATTAATAAGCATAAACTAATTTTCTGAACAATTAAAAACTATCCATCAATGTGCTTAAAATGATATTAATAACTTCATGTTATCATTTCAGATGAGATCGGATGCATTCAGGATGGTATGGCCTAGACAATCCTACAGCATCTGGTATTCCCAGGTGTCATGTTATCATTTCAAAATGATATAAAGTAGTGTGAATACTCCTTAAGTATGCATAGAAAAGAATACAGCCAAGAAACATTTGCATATTTTGAAAGATTTTAGTCTTATATTGGGATGCCCCATTTTCCTTTTTTGTGCTTGAAGTCATGTCCAGTCATCATGACCAAGTAGTTCCTGGGTTGCCTGAATCATCTCTTGCTTAATGAGACATATTGTCTTATAAATAAAACGTAACTCAGTTAAAGTTAGAGCTATTGTATCAACCTGGTAAGAGGCTGTTGAGCATCAGGATACCCTTCTTTGCTAATGATGATTTGCAGTCAAGTAACGGTGAATCTCTCTTTTGCAAGAAGTTAAAATCTGATGTGGCTTTGTTCATTTACTGTAAATTTATGCATGTTGTATAATCCTAAATTTGTTTTTATTTTAGAATTGAGATAACAACAATAATTTCCTTGTAGAAAGGCTTCTTTTGAGCACTTAGAAGGAACTTGATAAATGACCAGTATTTATGTCTTCTCATAGAAAAAAATATTTTAAGAAGATTCTTATTTCAATGAGTTGGTAATCATAGAAATTCCAATAAATTAGCTAATATTTTTCTAGTAACTTTTATATTGCTTCTAGTCTATCAAAGTTATTTTATCACACAGCTGAGAAGCTAAAAGTATAGATGTTTTATGGTTAGTTCTTTCTTCACAAAATTAAATCAATTAGTAATTAAGATATTGTTTCAAATATCACAAATCTAACATTTTATATATTTAAGGGTCAGATGAAATAAAGCAAAAATTCTTTCTTTCCTGCATTTGAACTACATTTTCTGTTTTGCTGTCTCCTTTCATTATGACAACACATTCTATTTGTATTTTTAAAGCTCATACTTATAAAATTCTTTTTGTTATTACTTGAATAATTCACATCCTAGAGAATAACCAGGTCTTGGTCAAATGAGCACTTTTCAAGAATGATCCAATTATCTTTTTCACTGGAGAAGATCCAAGTCCTTTTCAGTTAATCAAAAATTGCCCTGGATTTTTGTCCAAGCCATAGTAAAAAATTCAGTTAACAAAGTAAGTCATAAACTTCAGTTAGTTATAAACTTACAGAAAGTCCCTCAACATCCACAGAATGGTTTTAGGATGGATGTGATATGATATAATTTGCATTTTAAAGCTATCCTGATAGCAGTTGGAGAACAAATTGGCTAGGGAAAACAATGAATGCTGCTCAATCAGAAAAGAAAGTAGACAGAGAAGTTGTTAGAGCATTAAACAATGGCAATTACTGTGACCCTGGGATGGGGATGGGACAATTTGAATTACATATAAGAGAACTGAGGGTTACAAAGTTTTCAACTTTTCTTTGCAAAATAGTCTCTTGTATGATAACAGACTCAAGATGACATTACACTTGATATTGAGATGATTGAGATTTAACAAATATGTCATTTAAAATATAATTTAGAGAACTGAAAAGATAACAAAATTATTTATGATTGATTATTTATTTTGAAAACTTCTTGCAGTATTACACTGAATCAATGTGTCCCCCGAAGTCACACAAACTTTCTTTTCTTATTTGTGTGTTTGTTTTCCTTTCTCATTCATTTTCTTGTATACAGAGAGATGTTCTTGAATTTCTCTACACAATTTCCTTTAAAACTCTACCAGTATCCAACAGAAAGTGACTACCAGTTTCAGCTTCTGTCCTCTGTTCTTTCTTGGATTAGGCAGTTGTAAGTGCGATCTTCCTGAATATTTGAATTTCATTCCATTCACACATTGCGTTCATCAGAAGAATCAATCAGAAAATTTCCTTTCTTCTGCAGAACAAGGAAAAAAAGAAAACAAATATTTGTCAATTTAATTTGTTTGATACAAGCAGGGAGAGGCTGGAAGACATTTTTCTGTTTTCCTCAAAAGTGTGCCTTGTAATCATTATCTTCAAAAGCTTCATTTATTATGTATCTGCGTAGTGTCTTAACTTTTTAAAAAAATGTGTTGTAATCAATTCTCCATATGAGGACACTTGGGGGGATTAGATGGTTTAATTTACTCTGGTGCTCACATTCTTTGAGTGTCTGTTGTACTTAATGATAAATGTTTATGCAGTTTCCATTAGTTTTCTATAATACCAAAACTGTAATAAACTTTTTTATAATGATATTGCTTTGTCCTGTAAATGTGTAGAAAGGAAAATGTTGGATCAAAAGATATATGTCTAATTAACTTTGTTAGATATTGGAGAATTAACTGTAAGAATTTATGACTATATTCACTCCCACCAGCAATGCATTAGCATTCATGTTTCTCTTTACCCTTGCAAATAAAATGTTAACTATTTTTTCACTTCCCTATGATAAATGAAATCTATTCTTTTGAAATTTAATTTTACTTTTTTAATTGTGAGAAAGACTGTGCATATTTTTCAGCATTTAAATAGTTATTTGGATTTCCTTTGCTAAGAACTGATCTTCAGGTATTTTGCTTTGTTCTTCTCTCCTTATCTCCTCCCTCTCTGTCTCTCTCCTTCTTCCTTCTATCTCTCCTTACCTTCATTTCTTCTTTCCCTTTTCACAAATGATGGAGAGAGAGAGAGAGCTCTGATCCCTCTTTCTTCCCTTGTAAAGATACCAAATTCAACATGCAGACTCAACTTTCATGATCTAATCTAAATCTAATTGACTCTCAAAAGTTCCACTTCCAAAAACTTATATTGTGTGTTCAAGGCTTCCACATATGAATGGGGGAGGAGAGGTATTGAAATATTTTTCTATTTTGATATGACATTATATATCATTTAGTTGTCACTATTAACTTTATTTTTGTGTAGTACAGCACAGCATATCAACATTTACTTTTATTAATATTGACATATGTTTGTAGTCACATGATATAAAAATGATTCAAAATTACATTTGAGGTTTCATCTTGCCACAAGAATAAAAGCAGAATAGATGTCAATTTATGCAGGTATAGTTTCTTAAAGAATATTGTGACATTACCTTTTCCTTTGAAAACAGAAAGCAAAGCATATATACTATATGCTTTGGTTTAAATATAAAATTATCTCTCATTGATGTGTATCTACGATAAATGGGTAGTAATGCTTCCCCATTAGAATTTTAATTTTGAGTAGGACTAACTTTAATCAGTATGATGAAATGGTGTGCAGAAAAAGGCACTGATTTATTAGCTACATCTTTACTGAAAATAAGTGACCAGGCTTTTCAGATTACCACCCAATCTAGAAAGAGGAAATAACACCTCATTGTCTACTGAACAAAATAAAAAGCCTCCATTTGCTTTTTTGAATGATTGATGTTAAATTTTCTCAGTTCAGTTAGTATGCAACTTGAATAAAGAATAAATCAGTAATGTTTTTAATTCCAATAGCGAAGTTAGAGTCCACTTTGTAATATTCAGGTAACAAATGACATCTTTTTAAAAAAGAAAAGTCATGGAGAAGTGAGTGATAGCAGGAATTAATGCACATTACTTCAAAATATGATTGTTATGTCTGCTCTGATATGGATTCTGAAGGGAGGTATATGATCAGGCTATTACTAGGGACTTTTCTTTGCGGTTTGATCTATTTCACTGTATTATCTAAAATTTCATGAAAAAAGAGACTGTATTCATTCTACCCAAGTCATTTGATAGTAAAATATCTCTCCATTTTCTCATCAGTATAAAGCAGCTAAAGGGAGAATTTTTAATTAAAAAATATAATAAATGTGTTTATAATAGGTATTTGACAAGTTTTCAAATTACATAAAACCTATAAATTAATAGGTCAATATATCACCCCAATTTATTTTTTAATAATTTAAATTGTATTTTTATGACTTGGAAAGTAATTAATATTCATCAATATTCAAGAAGAAAATAATCAGCTGCAACTCCACATCAGCTACCATGGTGGTATATATTGGTTGAAGGCTCTTATACAAAAGTTTCTTGCACTATATAAAAATGCACATATATACACATACCTACTAATACAAACTTAATAACATGCTATTTCCCTTCCTTAATTTCTTTTTGTTAGTTTTCCTAGAAATAGATAAACAAACATGTTATGTAATTTTAAAACACTATAAAGTGGAGATTCTAGGCTGGGCACGGAGGCACGTGCTTGTTAAGTGACAGTTTATGGAGTCGTGGCCAGGTCTGGTTATGGCAGTTTGACTCCATTATTCTTTCCAAAACTATCATGACAACTTACTGCCTCGACTTAAATTGATTCATATATGCATAGCCAAGTAAACTGCTTTGGCAGGGGAGTGTGCTTTTTTGTTGCTCTGTTCTAATTATGTGTTTACACTAAAGACTTAGAAGTAAGCAATACCAAGGAATTGTCACCAAGAGAAGATTGAATGAATAACAGGAGGAAAAACAACAGTTACCTACTACATTATCTAATAAACTTAACTTGGAACACTTGGAACTTAATTTTTTTTCTATTGTAAATGAAGAACAGTTTTTTCATGACAGGGATATGAATGATGTTTTGTGGGAAGCTGTAAATGGGTAAAAATATGCAATAAATAAGGGCACATACTTATTCACTCTTATCTAACCTCAGTGCATTGAAGATGGATCCTGCAGATTTCTACCCATAGATAGCTGTCCTCTAACCTCTTATGATTAACCCACCTGAGAGATACTTCCCTAAAAGATAAATGTGTTTGGCCCATGGTGTTTCCTTTAAGATAAAGTATCCCCTACTCTCACATGCTATTTACCACAGGATCTTGTTTTTACCGACCTTTTTGTTTATTTGCTACCACATTGCAAACATTCCTTTGTAATGGCATTTAAGAAGTTTGTGGGGTCTGATAAAGTTTGCTTAGCTGCATGCTTCGGTCTCCTGTTGAGTTTATCTCTGTCTTAGACTGTTTCAATTTCTCTCATTTGTTTTCTCTTTTTCTCACCCATGGCTTCTGACAATGTTTTATTGCATTTTGTTTGTGTTTCCACCACTTTCATAAACTTCTATGGCATACATATTATATATATATGTGTACATATATATAGTAGAGGTTTATGAATAGAGAGAGGTTTATTTATATATACACTATATATTATATATACACTATATATTATATATACATATATATATGTACATACACACTCTGGCAAACTAAAGTAACAATCACATGAGGAGCAAAGAACCTTTTCTTTTTATTTGTAAAACTTGAGAATTAGTTGAACTTAATGATATAGTCTAATTTTCCCATATTTTCCAGTTAGAGATAATAGGTATGATAAAACTTAAATGAATACATAGACTCAGCATTTTTTAACACAAGAGTGATGAGTAGAAAAATGTTTGTAGTTTAATGTAGAACATTTGTGGCAGGAAAAGAAATGGGGATTTGAGTCAGAGATTCAAATTAAACACCAACTCCATATTTCCATACATTGCAAATATTTATTTGAGAAAATGTCTTAACCTATAGTATATGTTTATTAATTTGACAATCAAGGACAATATAATTGTAATAAGTGCAGGTGAACATGAAATGATTCTTGTCTGACACATTGAGTTATTGTTACTGTTATTATTAAAATCTTAAATAACTGTGATAGACTTGGCATTCATATACATTGAAAATTGTTTCCATAATTTTTTATTATCACCAGATGTCTCATGCTGCTTCATCCATAATTTCTCATGCTTTAATGAATGCAATTTCATCATCATAATATGAATATCACTACAAATTTATCTAGAGTAACAGGCAATTAAACCAACCGAGATTTTGTGATTATCATGCTCTTGTTGTTAGTGAATAAAAAGTCTACATTCAACTGTAACATACAGATGGTTAATGTGTATAACTAAACATTTCTTTGCTACTAACTTTTTAAAGTTATATTTTAGTTAATGTTAATATCATTATGCCCTTAATATAATTAAGTTAATGCTAAAACTAGTTTCATTTGTAACACATTCACTTGATTATATGAACTGTTTATAGAATTAAACTTCAAAAAAATTTTTGTTGATTTGTTGTGTACTTAATATCAATCCACATTTCAGTGCATTTAGCTTTACGTCTATGTGGAGAGTTAAATGTCTGGAATCAAAGAATAGTTACTTTTATTAACATACTTAAATTATTTTTTTTATTTTCAGAGTCCTTGGTTAATGACAATAACTGTGGTATTTTTGATATGCATGATAGTATTAATCAATCTTGCTGCTCTTTGTCATGCTTAGACATAAATTTCAGCTTTTGATACTTTAGATGTTATAAGCAAGGTAACTAATTATATACACAGATATTATATACACAGGTTTTACACAGATATGCTATATCAATGAGTGAGAAAATTTTAATCTTCTATATCATTCAATGTTCTTTCTAGTTATGATGACCTTGCTTGATTTGCATAGCTTTTCCAACTGTAGAAATAGCAAATGATTCTATTATAGTGATAAACTTGGAAAATACAAATGCAATGATTTTATTGCTTAAAGAATACAAATATTTGTTGCTGGTTCCTGATTTTGGACCACTGGAGAAAGAGGTGATTCTGGAAAGTTCAATCATCAAGTTTGTGCAGAAATTACAGAAATCTATCTCTTAAACTAGTATCTTTAAGAGATATTCTATAAGTACTTACAGAACATGTAGCATGCCTTCTCATAAATAATTTTATTGTAAGATTTTATTTTATTTAATTAATTAATTAATTATTTAAACCTACTCTGGAAATTAAATAGTACTGTTGGTCAATGGTAAATAAATGAAATAAATTGTTACAAATGAATAAACTATCAGAAAGGAAGAGCAGGGGGAGGAGGTGAGAACCAAGTGGGGAAGGAATTACAATAGACTTGTTGGTTTTGGGTGTAGGTGTGGTGTCGTAACAACAGTTCAAGGGAGAGAATTGTAACTTTAACACATAAGCAGCATTGTAAAACCATGTGACCTCAATAATAAAACAAATGTGTATTTATAAAATAAGCTTTTTGAAGCCTTGTTTTCTACTTCATTAACTAAATGGAAAGTTTGAAATGTGAAGTTTAATGTTTTTCAATCCCTGTAAATAGAACTCCATTCTTTGTGTACCAAGTGTAGTATATAATGTGAGGCTTATTATTTTCCTTGGTAGCTAAATTGCTTTCCAAGCTGGCATCTTTAAATTTAGTCTCTAAAATGTCGTGAATACAAGTTTGGTGTGAACTTAACACCTCATTCCAATTAACAATTTATAATATCAGAGATTTTACATCCTTCACTCATTCTGAGAATGAGACACTACAACAATAGTGCTTTGTCATTCTTTATGTCTTAAAAAAAATCTGTATTCACAATTATGCTTCTATTTCTCACCTCTATTACTTTTCTCTTAAATTTTCTTCTCTTTCTTCTGAGAAAAACTTATGAGAAAGTGATCAAGTCTAACTTATGTGTTAATGATTCAACTACTTGTTTCCACTCCAGAATTCATCCCATTTGTTAAGTTCTTTAATCTTGATTTTCATTAATATATATACATAATTCTTCTGGCTCCAATATCTTCCTTCCTTCCTTCCTTCCTTCCTTCCTTCCTTCCTTCCTTCCTTCCTTCCTTCCTTCCATACCATCTAGTCTTTATTTATTTCTTTAATTTTGTAATTTTCATACAAAATTAGTCTTATTTTTAAAGTTCTTTTTCCCTTAGGTATGGCCCTCCCTTCCATATTGTACACTTATGCCCCTTACCCTATTCTCTCTCTTCCTGGTCACTCCAGCTTCTTGCACCACAATTCATTGGCTCAAGTTGGCCAACTGGTCTTTTCTTTTTCTGGAACTATGTCCTTTTTCCTGGATCAGGACTTACACGACTCAATCACAACAGACCATGCTGCTCGGATATCCAGGAGTAACTGAAGCTGGTAGTCAGGCTGAGCATTTCAGGAACCTCTTGTAGGGCAGGTGCATGGTGTGGTTCTCTAGGATCCTCTATTGTGGTTCTCCACAATAGGATCCTCTATTCCCGTGGTGGAGGAGACTTTCTTCTTTTCTCCAGGCTTCTGTGTTTGTGGAATTCTGTGCCTCCTCTTTTTTTATTATTTCTCTTTTAAAATTATATATAAATTATATATATATTCCAGTATATATAATGAAATTATAGATATTATTTATTTTTATTATTTATTATCATTTATTATTATATTTCATTATATATATATATATATTTCACTTCTTCTTTTATGCTGGCTGTCTCCTTCATTCCAGAGTCTGTTACATGTTGCTGCTTCTGTGCCATACAGTTCTGGTATCTTGGGTTGGGAGCCCATTTCACAGCCACTGGCAGTGGAGAAGTTCTCTGCTGAGGACAGACTTCCCCAGGTGGCTGGTCCAGCTCCTCTCCTCTCTCGTGTTAGCAGTTCTGCCATGGGGCCACAATCACATCTCTGTGGCTTTCTTCCCTCATTGATTGGTAAAGGAGGAAACCTCACTTATATTGCATAAAACTCTGGACCAGGGGTTTAGTTCCTCAGCCCCAGAGACAATGTAGGTAGAAATCTGTGACAGTTAATTATAATCACTAATCTCATGGTCTTGCTCTTGTCTCAGTTCCAGTCATGCCCTGTTTGGTTCCTACCCAGGTGGTGAGTGTATCCAAAACTGTTATTACTTCCTTTCCTCTCCTTTATGTCTGGAACTGAAGATGGTTTTGGGTTTTTCACCAATATGGAACACTACTTTTCTGCCTTTCTGTGTCTAATGGGTATCTAGGAAATTATGGAGAAGAGACAGCAACATATTTTTATTTTTATTATTTATTTATTTATTTATTTATTTATTTATTTATTTATTTATTTATTTATTTATTATCTCTCTATCTCTCTATCTCTCTATCTCTCTATCTCTCTATCTATCTATCTATATCTATCTATCTATCTATCTATCTATCTATCTATCTATCTATCTATCTATCTATCTATCTATCTATCTATCTATCTATCTATCTATCTATCTATCTATCTATCTATCTATCTATCTATCTATCTATCTATCTATCTATCTATCTATCTATCTATCTATCTATCTATCTATCTATTTTGAGACTAGGTCTCACTATTTTTGCCTGTGGAACTACAGCCTCTCGTTGCCCTGGGTACCATAGACTCAAGCAATCCCCAGCCTCAGCTTCCCAGGTAGCTGGGATTACAGGCACGCACCACCACGCCCAGCTATTTTTTTGGAACTAGGTCTCACTACGGGCCCCAGGTGGGACTCAAACCGCGATCCGTAGCCCCAGCCGCTTCATAGGCTGAAGCTTACAAGCACGAGCCACCATGCCCGGCCAGCAACATATTTTTAAACAATGAACTTGCATTCAAGCCCAAATCTTTCTCACATTGGTCTCATGTTTTCCTTTTGATCTCATGCCCCAAAACCATCTTAAAGAGTTTTCTCACAGAAAACTATTTTATGTTATTATGAAACTATTCAAATTGTTTCTGGTTTCTACAATGTCTCCAAGGCTAACCTGAAAAGAGGGAGGAAGTACTTTGAATCATGTCATCTTCAGAGGAAAATGAAAAGCTCTAGGAAAAATGATCTAACAAGATACCTTAGACTGAAAATGTTTGTCATTTCCAAATGTCTTATTACCCCAATTTTCTCTTTCATAAATCTAAAAGAGTGTATTCTATAACTTTCCACTTCATCTTATTTTTAATACAACATTCTTTCCATTCTTACTCCGTTTTTCACCTTTTCTTCATTTTTGGCTTTGTTTTGTGATTGTTAATTTTTTGTAAACTTGTCTAGGCTATAGCACCCAGTTGTCAAAGTCTTGATTTTTGTGAACATATTTATGTATATGACTGACAGTTGCAATAAGTTAGTATAACGAATGTTTTTGAGAATATAAGTGGGCCTCATTTAATGAGTTGAAGATCTTAAAAAGTAAAATCTAAGGTCACCTGGAGAAGGAATTCTGCCTCAAAAATGTATTATAGAAACCCTTCCTATATTTTCAGCCTGCTTTTCTGCTTTACTAATTTCATTAAGAAAACAACAACTGAATCAACTCTTCCCTGAGTTTATAGTTTGCTAGTAACTTTTCCTACAGATTTGGATTTAGCTGGTTCCCACATATGCATGTGCCAATTCCTAATATAAATCTCTTTATAAATGCACATATATGTGTATATATGTATATATAATGAAGTTATGTAATGATGTATATATAATTAAATGCATATAATTAGGCATATATACATATATATATGCCTACTTTTCTTTGGAGAATTATCAAACAATTGAAATACTATTTCATTTAAATTTCTCAGCACACATGTATCTATATATGATGAAGTTATATAATTATATATAGATAAAATCCCTGGAATAAGATATATATCACTGGAATTTTCTTTCCTCCATGTCTCAACTTTGTATTGCTTTCCCTTTCCCCTCCTTTAGCTTTCAAGTTACCATAGATTCTTATGCATCTAACAGCCCATTCTTTTACTTTATACACACATACACACTCACACTCTTGCATATCTCTGAAGAAATCTGACATCAAATGTTACTATGATGAAGAAAGACTGGTTTGTTTGAGATAATTTATAACTAAGTCACAAAATTTTTCATTTAAATTTCTCAGTTTTCCATTTAATATTTGTTTTGACTATCTCACCATAGAGTGATAAATATGTGACTCATCAGAGAATCACAAATCTTCTCTTTCTGGTTATGTATAGCATAAGAATGATTAGCAAAATATTGGTTTATTTTGCTTAAGATTGCACTTAACCAAGCAGTATAGGGACCAACTTTGAGATAATATATTAATTATTTGTTCAGTCTCCATACAAATTGACTTTCACTTATAGCATTTTGTTTTTCTTTTTGAGACTAGGTCTTGCTATTTTTGCCTGTGGAACTGCAGGCTCGCATTACCCAGGGTACCACAGACTCAAGTAATCCCCAGCCTCAGCTTCCCAGGTAGCTGGGATTACAGGCACACGCCACCAGGCCCAGCTATTTTTTTGGGAGTAGGTCTCTCTAAGTGCCCCCTGAAGGACTCAAACCACGATCCCTGGTCCCAGCAACAGCTTCCTACACTGCCATTTACAGGCATGCACCACCATGCCCAGCCTTATGTAGTATCTTGAAGATAAATGTTTTTTTCTTCCAAAATATCATTTTGCTGACTGGAATTTGGGGTTTTCTTTCCTATATGTCTCAACATTAATACAGCTTTCCTTTTCCCTTCCTTTAGCTCACATTACCAGTATATTCTTATACAACTAACATCCCATTTTTTAAAATTCCCTTCTACGTTCTATTACCCAAGTGTGAACCTTACCCAAGATTCAATCCTTGACCCTTCTTTATTCCTACAAATCTCTGTTTGAGTCAGTTTCTAAGAATTCAACTAATGTCTGTATTGTGTTCTTTTCAGAATCTTCAGAATCATCTTCTCATTTCCATTCTGTTAATTGGAGGCAATTATATTTTATATGAGGGAATATCCCGCTGTGAATTTTTAAAAACATCTCTAATTAGAAGAATTAAGAAGGGAATTAGCAGTTAGCATATAAGGAAATTTTCAGGTATACTCAAAGCAGGTCCACCATTAAATGAGATGGTAATGGAAATAGAGATCTAAATAAAAGTAGGATTTTTCACAAAAGGCTATTGCTTGTATAAACAATATTATTGTTCTTCTCTCTTCTAGGAAAAGAGAAGAATCAATGATGAAGTAACACAAAACATTGCAGGTTTCAATTAGCAAATATGGAACCTGCCTTTAGGGAATGAAAAATTGTTTGCTTATTCTTTAAAGAAAAATAATTACATATATCCCTTCTAGCATATTTTTTGTTTATAATGCCTTTTTGACTAAACTTCATAATATGTGAAAAAATAAATCCTACGCATCTTTGAGTGAGTGAAAATTATATTTTAAAACTGATATAATATATAATAATATTAAGAAATGAACACAAAATAATATAAACTTTTACTTAGAAGAAAAGTACTATGCATATATATATACATATATATATATACATATATTTCTTTAATGTTCCAAGAAATCTAGGTATGTTCAAGAAAATATATGATTATTTAAGTGTGGAGTTATTTAAATAAAAATTTAGAAGCAGAGGTGTCATATCAAAGTTATAATACATATATACATATTTATGTTCAACTTGAATAATTTATATTTAATAAGACATTTATTTTTAATATTATTTCATACACATACACTAAAAATCAGCATATTATCTTTGAATTGTCCTCAGTACAAAATGTGTCATTTTAATAATATGATGCAATACAATAGCTATTTAATTTCAGGAAACTTATGCATCTGATTTGATAGTACATTCTAAATTAGGTAGATAGCAAAGTTTTCTTCCTTGCTTCCAATATAAAAAGAGGTCAACTTATTTGCACATGAAATATATTAACCATCATGAAATACTTATCTTCACAGGCAGTTTCAGCAGACAATATTTATTCAATCATGCAGTCAGAATTTGAAAGGAAATTTAGTGACAATTTTATTTAAGAGCATTGTCATCTTGGTTCTGGAAAAAAAAATTGTAATACTATTTCTGCCAAGGAGCATTAGGAAGCTCAAAGCTGCCAGTTATGCAAATTCATTCCAAACAACAACTGGAACATCCTTCAAGGACGCTGCTTACAAATGATTTCTTCTACTGTGACCATCTTTGTAATTGTACATTTAAAAAGATAAATTATAATTCAATCCATTTACCATCAGGAAGAAAATATTGAAACTCACAGGTGATTGTTTTGTTGATAACATTGAAATTATTACAGATTTTGCAGTGAAATATTTCCCCCATGACTTGCGCTACTTTTTTTGTTGCTTTCTTTCAATTGTCTTGGTTAGTAGTAATGATGTGTAATGTTGGTGCTGCATTATTATTCTATGGTAAATGAAAATACTGTGGATTATTTGGTTTATAAACGTTGAGTAAAGAATGTGTTTCTTTTTTCCAAATCAGAACCAAACGAAAGATAGATTTGGAATTGAGATTAAAGTCCACACTTGAAAGCTGAATAAAGAACATTTTATTTGTATTCAAAGACAACCTATACAACTATTCTTTGTTAAAACAAAGTAACCAACTAATGTCAGACTTACAGTACATAAATCTCAAGATTTCTCTTCAATCTAGGTTCTCACACTATATCAATAGAAAAAAATAGTTTATTCAAAACTTAGTTTCTATCACAGTGTTTTGACCCTTAAGGCTCTAAAATACTAGTATATTTCAAAAAATATATGGCATTCAGATTTTCCTTTTTGGCCAGTAACTTCTTAGAAAGATGTCATATTTCCTCTAAGAAATGGATACAGAGAATACAGATTTTTTAGCCACAAGTCTAAACATTTTGTACCTTAACTTATTGAACCCTAATAACAAATTTCTAAGGTGTTATTAATTTAAAGGAAGTGGAAGAAAAATAGATGAAGTAATATATCTTTACCTACACAGTGTATAAATGACAGTAATGTAATTCAAGCTCAGGCAGTCTGATACCAATATCTGTGATTATAATCATAACACTATATTGATTTTTACAAAAAAGGCCCAAAGTTTTACAAAATAACATTTTATATTAACTTG
Source organism: Uropsilus gracilis (assembly GCA_004024945.1). Taxonomy (NCBI): domain Eukaryota; kingdom Metazoa; phylum Chordata; class Mammalia; order Eulipotyphla; family Talpidae; genus Uropsilus; species Uropsilus gracilis. The sequence goes on from PVHY01012154.1 coordinate 34,153, forward strand.
TTAATGCAAGGTTAATACTTCAAAATACTCACATTTTCTGTCCCAAATTATATTAAAATTGATTTTTGCAGGTGGTTCAATATAATCACATAATTTTTTTTTGGGGGGGGGGCTGTGAAACATAGGAATGGCACAAAGCTTATATAATTTTCCTCTGTTGAAGTTCACAGTATTTGCCCTTTGTAGTAGTTCGGCCAACTGCTGCTATAGTACCTGCAGTTACTCTGCAGATACTTTTTTTATGATCTAAAAGCTTAATAGAAAGCACTTATGGCTCAAATTGTATTTTTCTCTTCCTCTTTTATGTACTGGAATAATTATTGGACAACAATGGATGAGATGGAAACTTGGTGCTAGGATCATAGATTTAGATACATGATTGGGAAATGCTTCTTTTCTCATTCCCACCCACCTTGGTAAAGTTGGAGTTATAGCAGATTAATAAAAATCGTCATTTGCTTTGTCAGAAGAAATACTCACTGACTTGTATATTCATGCTATTGTGAATTCTGTCATTCCTATTCTTCTAAAGGCAATTTCTAAATTATTATCTCTTGAGTGGTTTAAATCATCAAATAAATGGAAAATTAGTTTGGGTTTTTAAAAGGTGCTATCAAAACATATGAGGTAGGAAAACCAAGATCTTGAGTCTCATTAAGATAACTACTGACTAGATTGATTTCCTGGAGGAAAATTACCTATTAACAGATTTAAAATTGTTCCAGTAATATAGTGTCAGTATAAACCAATGAGATAGAATAATTATTAGCTTGACACATTTTTAACCTTAGAAAATTAACTGAATGCTCTAGTGTAGACCTATATTTTCAGAATTTTCACCTGGAAACTCCTGTGGTATATTCTGTGGTAATCTTGTGATATATTCTGCATTTTAATATTGTGCAACTTTGAAAAATCACTTGTTTTTTCAGATTTTATCTTTGTTATTTCCTATGCTTCAGCAATCTGTACATGGTTAATCTCAAGAAAAATAATCTCATAAGATTGCCGGATACCTTTCTGGTCAGATTCTAAGGACTTGTCTTCTCTGTGTATTGTCACATTCCCTTGAGGTTTCAAGCAGCTGTGTATTGTGACTTTGTTTTTTTTTTTTTTTTTTTTTAGTCTGCTCATTTTTCTGTTGCAGATCTTGTCCCCAGGAGCCCTATAATCTCCAGCAGCGACAAGTTGGGAGTTTTGGGGTAAGTCTGAAAGAACATTATACATTAGATCTGAATAGGTACCTCTCTTGACTTTTCATGTAACGTAAAACCAGGCACATGCATAAAACCAGAACTGATATGCAGCCAAGACTGTGCTTACTGGGATTACTTGCAGCTTCTGGGAACATGTGTTGGGAGGATCCTGAAAGCAGACCCTGAGGTCACGGAGCAGGAAGGGGTGCTTATGCATAGTCATTACTAAGTGAAACCACAGAAATGGTGGAACAAAGCTGTGAGCTTTACCATTTTGTATTATTACCAATGCATATTTCATTTATCTATAAATATATATTAAATACATATTAAAATGCTTTCTGGTTACAGAGATTTCATTATGAAATAATATTTTGGTTTTATGAACAAACCAGGAAAAACATCTGCTTCATTATCTTACTCTAGATTTTTAGTACAGCACAGCAATTATAAAGCAGGGCACTGTCCCAATATAGTTGACATGTAATCAACTTCTACTGTTGCTTTGGCCAAGATGATGTGCATTAAATTTGTAAGGAAAGCATTTTTATTAACCAGACAATTATTCAAATTGTGTTTGCACTAGGAGAAATAGCATTTTCTTTGTAATCATAATGCTGCTTTTGAAAGGGTACCACTAATAAATTTTTCTTGATGGAAATTATAATTATTTTCAAAGTCAAATAAGTCAAATACCTCTATTTACAGAAAAGTAAATAGTTTTTTCAGAACTCCAAGTTATAAATTTCTGAGAATCCGTTAGTAGGTTAATAGAATCATCAAATGAAGGTCTGCATAAATACTGAAAAGCTATAAGATAATGGTCAAAAATTTGTCATCTTTTTATATACTTGTTTCTAAATAGAATTTACTGTTATTTGAATATTAGCTCATTTAATTTCCATACCAACATTACAAAGGGATTATCATTTTCTTTTTTTAGATGAAGAAACAGAACAGAGAGGTTGAGCAATTTGCTCAGTGCTGCACATCTAGCACATGACAAACCTGTAAGTAGCTAGAAACTCTTATTCTCTAGTCTATATTTTAAGTAGGGCTTCCTGCTACTAAATACTAAATACTAAATACTTCCTGTTACTAAATACAAATTACTAATTCATTTGAAGAGGTAGTTTGTCATGGTATCATGACAATTAACAATCCTTTGACATTTTAGGGGCAATTAAAGTATAAAAATCAAAGAAGAGAGACCATGATTAATAAAAGTGGAAAAGATGGAATAAGATTACAATACAGAACTATGCTTATTTAATGGTCACAAAGTAAAATAACCTTAGTTTTATTAAGAAGATTCTTGGTCAGATGGTTGCTTTTGTTATAACTTAAGTAACATTAGATGAGAGAGATGAAAGCTGGTTTCACATCTGTTATATAAGACAGATTTTTCTTTTCTCATTTTTATAAGGTTATACTTGAATACCTATGATTCTATAGTAAGAGATAATTAGTTGCCTAAAAGAGGATACCATTTGTTATGAAAACATTGAAAAAGTGTAACATGTATTCTTATGAAATATAAATGTACAATTCTAGTCTTTGCTATGATAGTGCATAAGAGGGGGATCGTTTCAATGGACTACAGATGCCTTGATGGGGGGAGGGGACTTTTTTGTTAGCATGCATCTCAAGAGGTGTGATTCTTTTACTCTGAATCATATATAGTGTTGTAGACAAATGTTACCTCAAAAAATAATTTAGAAGAGTCAAAAACTGTATTTAGAAATATGACTTCATATATTTATTTATGAAGAATAGTATTTCTCATGTGATTCATTACTATGGAAGCATATTTGCAAACAGCCTCTATGGTCATGAAATCTTTTGATGCATTCCCCGAAGTTCTAATTGTGAACGTTGACTGTCATTGTGATTGATATGGAGGCAGTATCTTCCTTTCCAATATTGTTATCCCAGCAAGATATTAAGAAGATTTCAATTTAACCTGGTTATTTTATGTCCTTCATTAAATTCTTTCTTCTTTACCACCTTTTGTCCTTCCCCTTAAACTCAGAAACCTCACTTAATTTTCAGTATCCTCTAGTTTTTGTAAGTGATTTTTTTATCGTAATCTGTTACATAAGTATTTTTCTTCTTGGAGGTTCAAATACGCACATTTGTTAACATTTGTTACTGGCTTAGTTTTTTTCTAACCTTTTGTATTTCTACATTCCACATATAAATTGTATTACCTGGAATTTAGCATACTTATTTCTATTAGGAACATATTATCTGACTTATTTCACTTCATATTATTCTTTCCATTTTCATACTTGTTCAGATGCATGAGGTCATCCTTTTTAAAAGTTTTTATTTTTTTTCATCTTTTTTATTTTTAATAGCTGAGTAGCTATTCCATTTACAGATTAAACATTAGAATTCATAATTTCTCTTTGATTTCAGCTTACATAGATGACAGTCTATCAACTTTCAGTTGGAAATTAAATTATACTTGAAGGACTATGAAATTCATGGACAGCATTTTATAGCATTCATGGCAGAGTTAAAAGATTGAAAATTTCTAGATAGAAAATTTAATTCTAATAAAATAATATGAAGGAAGCTCCAAAGAGGTATGACTACTTTTATCAAAAGTGTATTATTAAAGATATAAATGCTTTCAAGAGGAGATAATCATTAATTTTAAAAGCTTCAAATTGTGCGTATATGTATCAGTTGATATCTCTAAAGTATGTACTTTTAATGCAACCATGTACTTTTTTCTATTAAATACCTGTATTAGTAACCAAAATCAAATTTAAACAACTCACATACTATATGGCATTATATTAAAGACCTCTATATTTGACATAATTCTGAACATGTGATAAAGATTAATATATATCTTGAAAATATTGTTATTTGGCTGTCTCCAACTTAAAGTCAAAACTATTTGCAGCTCTTTCCCTTAAAAATTAAAAAGAAAATCATGCTGACAGTAATGCTTCTTAAAATGTTATGTTTTCAAGGTAAGTTTGACTGGAAACATATGTAATTCCATCTTTCCTCCGTTTGGAATTGTTTATAGTTACTAACTAATTTCTATATGAAGTATTAATTTTATCTTAATGTCAAAAGATGATTAAAATATTGACTTATTTCACTTATGTGTGGAATGTAAAGAAACTAAACAAAACCCTAGAAATCAGTATTTTATATCAAGTAAAACATTTTACAAATCTTTCATGTCTAGCTTCCATTCCCATCATCTATTAAGATTAAATAAATCACTAGTAGCAGACTGAACACAAGTTTTGAAACAAATGAAAAACACGATAGGACATATGTAATCAAATTATTAAGATATATACCTGAGAATGATATTGCTGGATCATATGGTATTTCTATTTTTAGTTTTTTAAGAACTCCCCATACTGTTACCATAGGGACTGCACCAATTTACATGTTTACCAACAGTGCATTATGTCTTTTTTTCTTCATACCCTCCTTGTCAGGACTTACTGTTTCTGATCTTGGATATAGATTATTCTCATGCTTGGGAGGTGAGTTCTCATTGTGCTTTGCATTGCACTTTTCTAAAAATAAGTGAAATTGAGCATTGTTTTAATATTCCTATTGACCTAATTCATATTCTTAGTGATATATTTCATATTACTGATGGAGGAAACTCTGATTTTATATCTGTTTATAAAAAACATGTTCTTAAAAGAGAAAGTATCAGTTAATTTATTGGAGTTGACATCATTTGTTTTTTTCCTTGATTTTGTGAAGTGTCTTAATAGTATGTAATGTTTATAAAATATATTCATCTAGCTTGATATTTCATTTAGAGTATCATATTCATCTATAAAATAGTTTTTGCTTTCAAATTTCCTTTCTCTTATGTTTTCATTATCCTTTTGTCTTTTGAATACAAACAACAAAAATAAGAATTTAGAATTAACATCTTTTTCAGCCTTAAAAATATTCAATCTGGAAATAAAAGTAAAAAAATACAATTTTAGAGTAATTTAATATTTAAAATCATTATGCTTTCATCTAATTAAAGAACTATGCTACTTGTCTTTTGCTTTCTTTAATAATTACTTGATTGATGTAAATATCTTTTTGCTAATGGAATGAGACAGTTGTTGCTTTTATGAATGTAATGATTAAGCAGACAATCAGATTGGGAGTAGACTGTGTCATCATTTGCATCCTTCATGTACTGACTGAAAAAAATTGGATAATCTAGAAGTATATTTTATATTGTTTTTAATTGTTTTCCTTAAATCTGAAGCACATTTCTAAGCATTTCTAAGTCTTTCTTTCTTCTGTTCCACTCTCCACCATCTTGTCTAACTTTTCAGAATAAAAATTAAACAGAAAATTAGAAGATATATCAAATTCACACACATACATGTGTATATATAAGCATACCAAACAGAAAAGTGTATATAGTCATAATCATAAATGCTACCAAATGCAGTCAGATCAAAAGACAACCCTCAAGCACCTTGTGTTTGTTTTTTTTATTTTTTACTTTATTTTCCCTGACATTCTAGAAGTCTTATGAATTCTTGGTTCTTGACTTTTCCCTTTATTTTCAAAGTCAGAAGAGTACATCTTTTAATTTCAGTCTGTCTCTCTGTCTCTCCCACTCCCTACCTCCCTCTTTATCTCCTTCCTTCCCTCAACATACATTTCCTGTGTCATGAATTCATTAGCATTTTTGTGTATGACCATCATACTTTCTTCCTAAACTGTGAATTTATTTCAGAAGTAACTAACTTAGGATCTGGTAGTGGTTGTGGAGAATTTCTTTATTTCTTGTGACATTTAATCTGAGACCAGGAAAGCAAGTTTAGTTTGTACAGAAGTTAGTTTAGGGAACAGAGTAAAGACTACAGTGTGACATGAGGAAGAAGAAATTTCCTGTGATTTTAAAAAAATGTGTATGTTGAAAGATAGAGGATTGGTGCCTGTATGAAAATTGACAGAAGCCCCATAAAATATGGGACAGACAGTATGAGTGGGAAGCAGTGTTATTTTCTACTGCCTATTAACTGGCCAAGCTGTGATTTGGGTAACCTGACCAGTATTTCTATTATCTAGTGTGCTGTGATCATTTATTTGTCAATGAAGGCTGAAATCCAGTCCTGGGGAACTTCTTGCCTTCCCAGTTTATCCTAACTTGGTAATTCTCCCTCAGCCTGAGTATACCATTGAGATTATTCTTTCCATCTTTTCAGTACTCTCCTACTAAAACTTAAAAATTATTTATATTAGGCATCCCTGTTTAAATTAAATATATGATTTCTGCTGCTTGAATTAACACTACCATACATACAAAGATTGAAAATGTTATATAAGTGACCCAAAGTGACCCAGTGTTAATATTCTATTACTAATAGACTAGCTATTATTCTCCTATTATTCTATCACTAATATTCTCTTTTTATATTACTTATGATAAGAGTCCCAAAACCTCAGAGTCATTCTAAAATGTTATAACTACCTCAAAATTTTTATCAAATGATGGAGTAATATCTGTTCTGTATATTAAGAAACTTTTTTCCCTCTACTCTTATAATGTCTAGAGAACTTGATTCTCTTACATTGTTTTCTTTTATGAACAGAAGTTTAATTGCTTGTAGGACTATCTGATACTAGAAAAGATGCATATCAGTCATTAGTAGATTATTCTGTAACACTGGTAGCTTATTCTGTAACATTCTTCTTAAACCACTCTTCTCAGTTTCTTTTAGTAGTTCAAACATCTTTAATATATTTGAAGCAATTGCCTGTGTGTAGGAAAGAACTCTGATATTCAGCTTGTGTCAGACACCTGAGACCTGTTCATTTTGTAAGTTAACATGGTCTTGCAAAGTCTGGAAAGTGTTTGGTTTTGGTCAAATGAAAAAAATGAGGTCCTTTCTTGAAGCTTCCAAGATCATAGCTTTCAGAGTAAAATGCCCAACTGCATTTATAGCAAGTATTCATTTAGTGTGCCATTTGCAAGTGCAGACATTGTCTATGTTGCAGAGGTTATCACTTATTCCATTTCTTCCTCCTTTTTAATACCTATAATTTCATGTGTGTTTATTGTTTTTGTTTCATAAACTAAAAGCTCATTTTTTTCACTCTTTTATCTGCCAGGACAGTTTATCATGGTTGCTCAATTAGTGTATATTTTGACGAACAAGATAGGGGAATTATCTTATACATACTTGGCAATTACTGCTTTTTTGCTCTATACTATAAAAACTGCCAAAGGAAGGAAAAATAGTATATTAGGCAACTTTAGAGATGGATATTAGAACGTAAGTTACTGTTTTAATATTTTTAACAACCTAAAGTAGTAATTTTTATTGCTTCTAATGATTTGAATAAGCATAATAGTATAGATACTCATTGACTACCTCCATATATCCGTTATCTAAGATATTATTAACCCTTATTATTTGGAGAAGTTTCCTCATAGGTATTCTTACAGGTAAAGTGGAATATTTTTTAAGTTTGGATAGGCTAGCCATTATATTTTTTTGTTTCACATATTGAAAGCAAATCATGACCATTTTACATCATCAAAGCTGTGAGAGCAATATCACTGTTGGGTTATGAGGGGCCATTGGTTTTAATCTATTCTGAGTGAGATGGATTAGTTGAGGTTCTCTGTTGTAAACAGGGGACCAACTTCATCTAAACTCAGAAAAAAATATTCTTATTGTACATAATCTAGTGTTGTCCTAATACGCATCCTATTTCACAGTTCTTTCCTCATGATTTTCAAATTATTTTACAATAGCAGAATTCACCTAACTTATCTCAGGGTTTCAGGTGACACAGTTGATAGATTAATTAACTACTTTGCATTTAGATAATGTGGATTTACTATCTCCCTCTTCTCTAAACTGCTCTCAACTGCTGTTTATTCATTTTTGTGTGACAAAATGTTCCCAAATATCCCACATTTCCCAGAGGATTTATTGCTCCCTCCCTCTTCTGGGAAATACTTCGTGATCAGTTGATAGTTTCTGATGTAAGGCACAATCCAGACAAGTAGAACAAAAGAATCCTTAGTAGGAACCAGGCTATTTCACAAGTCAAACAGGATACAAACACAGGCTTAATGAAAATAGAAATTATAGTAACACTGATGATAAGGGTCGGGCATCAGCCTTTTTTCCCCATGGTGCTAGATAGTAAATATTTGAGGTTTGTGACTTACTTGATGATTATTGTACCTAATCACCCCTGTGACTATAGTATGAAGTCAGTCACCAGAATATGTATACAAATGAACAAGACCTTGTCCCAGTAAAACTATTTCTAAAAACAGGAAATTGATCTTCAGGTCATAGTTTGCTGATATCTGACTTATATGGCAGCAAGTACTACATGAAATGAAATGAATAAATGGAAAATAAATTATTTTCTTCACATTATTCTGTTCAAAACTCTAGAGCACTCTTATTGGACTTAATAGTTTGAAAGAGGAAAGGGATTCTTTTTGAAACAAGTAGCTTTCTGCTTTTATGAGACCAAAAAGTTACCTATCCCATCAGTAGTACATAGATTATTTGGTAGATTGTTTTCTACTATTTCAAGTGGAAGAGGAAAAGAATATTTAAGTTATGTTATGTTTTATAATAGAGGACTTTTAATTTTTAATTTTTAGTGAAATGAATGGTGTTTCTCTGAATATTATATTGACATTCAAATTTATATTTTCAGCCATTCATGAAGGTTGGGAATGTTGCAATTTATTATGTATCTGAGATTAAGACTGATGGGAGCTAGTTTGTTAGATAAGAAATCTTACAAATGGCTCAACAGAATAATTAATCCTTGATAACATTTTATTGCTTTCTATCCATAATCAACACAGTAAATGTTACTATCAACTTAAAAAAGGGTCACTTAAATATTTTGGCTATAATTAATTGCATATTAAGTAGGAAACATTATGTGCCAGAGGTATTTATACATTCAGTGGAGGTACTCAAGTCTTTTAAAAGTGTTAATCTAGTGGATATATATATATAGAATACTTTCTATTACTTTTGGGCAAGCAAGATGAAAACTTTAAAATGCAATGACATTTTCCAAACAAAGATTCTGTGATAGTGCATCTCTCTTTTGAATTCAATCAGGATTTGCATTATACAAAGAGCTGTATCCTATTTAAAGAGTTTTTAATTACAAGGTCTGAACTGGATTGGAAATAGATGCATGGAACCATTAAAGGACATAATTATCTATAGCTGACAATTGGTCCAGATGTCAGATGCACCACACCAATAGCTTTATATACAAAAACATTTTTAGTTTAAGAGATTGCTTTAACTATTTCCAGCAATTCAGGCACAAACAATATTTTCAAATGGTACATAGATGGATAGTGTCAAATGCTGAAATTCTGAATAATTTGAAATGTGTCATTACGGAGGAACAATTACAATGTTAGTTATTACTATGTCAATGATTACTGATCAAGAAACCTCTTCATAATTAAAGTATATAGGTAAAGAATTAGAAATCTTGTTTTGAGTTGAAAATGGTGAAAAAATTGTGATGTTGCTAACTTTAAGATTAGCTAGCTATTAATTATTTGTATAATTATTATATCTGCATTATATTATATTCTGCCATTCAAAGGACAAATTTGAGGTAATCTGTACCATGTCTTAAAATTTTATGTGGGTGTATGTCTATATGTTCTTTGGGGTGGGGGGAATATGTAACTCTCTAGTATGTTCTATCTGAAGTCTAAATATTCCATTTTAACTCTAGTTTATATAGACAAATAGTCACTTCATGCAAGCCATTTTTTCAATCATTAGTTCATTTAGTTATTCATTAACTGATGACATTGAGAACCTATGTAAAATATTGAATAATGGTCTCAACTCTCAAGAAACATTTAGTCTCAAGAAGATCAACATTGGGCTTTTCTATAATTGTGATTCCATAAAAATATATCTCATTTTATTCTGGGTTATTTTTAATAAGCAATATACCAATTACACTTCTAATTCTTAACATAAAATGATATTTAATAATAACAGATAACACTTATTACCTACTCTTTGGTCACTTTCAAAAATACACTGTAGTATTATTAACCACAGTCACCATTATATATCTTAAAAAGAACACTCTGGCTTCTCCATGGAGCTCAAGGGGGTAATACTAGGACAGACATGGAGAAGAGTGACCTGACTGACATAGAGGAAGTTAATGTGAAGCAATGTGGAAGTAATGAGGTAGTTATGCATAATGCTACTAGAATTTGCTGATTGAATAAGTGGACAAGGAATGAAGCAATGTGGAAGTAATGAGGTGGTTATGGGTAATGTTGCTGATAGAATGAATAAGTGGACAAGGAGACAGAATATCTTCGTGTATTCCCAGAGTTTGGAAGGAGTAGCTTAATGCAGGTGATAGGTTCTTGCTAGGAATTGGGGCTTTTACTGTAGCCTCATTAAATTTAATAATAAACCTCGCAGAGGAGACATAAAGGAGGCAGATGTGAGTCCATGATTATAGAGTTCTTTGAATAGGTAGGGTTGTATTAAGAGATATGGAAGTTATCGATACAAAGATGATGTTTAAAACCTTAGAACTTGATGACCTAAATTAAAAAACATAAAAAAAAATCTGACACACAGAATCAAAGAGCAACTAATTAAAGATTATGTTTACTAATCTGGCACAATGGCACCAGTCAGTCTCCCACATGGCAGGAAGGAGGATGGGTACTATGAAAGAATCAGTTCTAAATTTTTAAACCCATTTTTGCATGAAGGCAACACAGGGTCTAGCAAAGAAAGTCATGGAATTGGAGGTTAAAACAAAAGCTTTTGTCTGAGCTAGTATAGGTGGCCCTCCAGTACAGTAGAAAGTCAGTGTTGGAGCCGGTCTCATAAACTAAGTGGTTTCTTCTTGACATCCAAGTCCTTTTTAATATATTCAAAAAATTATTTTCCAGGTTTGGTATTTTATACCAATACTTTTGCATCAGATACATTCCAACCATGTTGCCTGGAGTAATCCAAGTAGGATCTGGAGTCTGGGATGGTGAGGATAGTGTGCAGAGCTGCAGCAGTCTGTGGAACCATTTCAGTCTAGCAGTAAAAGATCTGGATTCCTTTCTACTTTATTATGCCTCTTTCTATAACAAGCTAGTTCTGTGTGTGCATGTGGGAGAGG
>PVHY01012155.1:0-45443 GCA_004024945.1 Uropsilus gracilis
AGAAGACAAGTCATAGACAAGGAGGTAATATCTGCAAAAGCACATCTAATTTAGAAAAAAAAACTGTCATTCAGAATATACAAAGCATTCTTAAAACTCAACAACAGAGGAAAAAAACTTGTCTCATTAAAAAATCACCCTACCAAAGAAGATATACAGATGGCAAATAAGCATATGAAAAGATGCTCAGCATCATATGTCATCAGGGAAATGTAAATTGAAACAACACCCACTAGAATGATCCAACTCTGGCACACTGACAACACTAAATGTTGGCCAAAATGTGGAGCAACAGGAATGCTTGCTGGTGGGAAAGCAAAATGGTACCATCATTGGAAGATAATTCAGTGGTTTCTCACAAAATTAAACATCTTAACGTATAATACAACAATCACTCCTTGGTATTTACCCATAAGAGCTGAAAACCACATTCTGGAAAGAGTTTAATTATGGAGGAAGAAGAAAAATTACTGTTTGTGAGTTTTTGAGGAAAGTAGATGGAAGCCAGGATCTTTAGAACAGTGATGATATGCTGCATAATATGCTAATGATAGATGCATGCCATTACACATCTCTCCAGATTCAGATCCATTGAATATACTACATCAACGGTGAACCACAATAAAAATCATGAATTTTGAGTGACTGTGTGTCAGTGCAGGTTCATCAGTTACAACAAATGCACCAGTCTGGTAAAGGATGCTGCTAATATGAAGCGCTGTGTGTGTGGGAGAAGGCAGTAAAAGAGCTATCTCCATTTCTTTCTTCCTCCCAATTTTGCTGTGAATCTGATAATATGCTAAATTGATAGTCTTTTTAAAAAAATGAGAATACCAGGTTCACACTTTCAAATTTTGATAAATCATGCCTACTCATGACCAATTATCTTACAGATGATTTTATTTAGTAAAGCATATGCTTGTCAATATTAAAGAAAAATTCCAAGGCCATATTCTATCTCTTGACACCACATTGAAAATATTATCTGCTAAAAATCTATCCCACTAGGTTTTTAGTCTACAGTAGTCAGGTTGATTGGGGCTGTTGGCTTCATTCTTTATGATGACAATTTTGAAACTTCTAACAATTTCTTTTCTATCAAACATACCATAGGGAATTGTAATGCCCATCACTAAGTGCAAGGCCAGAAGAGAACAACTATTTTAAGACATTAGTAACACCCACCCAACTAATGAGTCCTTTATCGTCCACTATCTTTGAAAAGGAAAGTAGACAAAAAGGAAAAAACAATTCAGCATGTTTTTCTTGAAAGCAGCAAAGTCAAGCTCCTAAATTCAACAATAGTAAATAAAGTCATGTTTGATGATATTTTTTAGTAAAGCAGAATAAAGTAAAAATAAAGGTTAAAAAAGTAAAGGTATAAAGGTAACAAGAACTGAAAGAACAGATGCAATATAGTCTGGCTTAAAGTATTTTTTTAACCACATTTCGGATGAAGTCACTAATTTCCTCCTTGACAGAAAGTTTTGTTTTCAGTTCCTGGATACCCCCAAATCATAATGCATTTCTTCTTGAAAGAAATGCCTTTGCTGGCCAGGTATGGTGGTGCATGCTTGTAGGTGGCAGCTTAGCCCAGGTCAGGGATCACAGTTCGAGTCCCACCTGGGGCATGTAGTGAGACCTAGTCCCAAAAAAAAATAGCTGGGCATGGTGGTGCACACTTGTAATCCCAGCTACCTGGAAAGCTGAGGCTGGGGATTGCTTGAGTCTGTGGTACTCCTGGCAACATGAGCTCGCGCGCTCGCTCTCTCGCTCTCTCTCACTCTCGCTCGCTCGCTCTCTCTCTCTCTCTCTCATTCATGGGTGGGCGCCTCTCTGTGTGTGTGTCTGTGTGTGTTGATGAGCCCTCTCCCTCTCTTCCTCCCTTCCTCCCTCCCCCCCTCTGTGTGTATGTGTGTGTGTGCACGTGTGTGTGTGTGTGTGTGTGTGTGTGTGTGTGTTGATGAGAATAAAGCTGTTCTTTGGAAAATGTTCTTTCATGTATTTCCTAACAATTATTATACACAGGATCCTCAGACATCAAAACACAGAATTCCAAATTAGGGTTTTGGCAATATGAATAAATTGAGGGTGCAATCAACATCTCAAGAAAAAAAAACGCAGTTTCTGAAACTTACTAGTGTCATAGAAGAAACTCATCATCCAAGAAACATTTTCTCACAAAGAACAGAGGAGACATTTTAACTTTTGGCCAAAACTATTCACGTCTACCCCCAAATAAAACCTACCCCAAATAAAATCTACCCCAATTCTACCCCAAAATAAAAAAGACAATCTTAGAGCGATGAATTTATCATGAAAAGTTTTCATTTGAAGATTTTACTGGATGAATTACTCTTTTTGTGACTTATTTTGCTTATAATATGTCAAATTTAGAAGGAATAATTGCTCTACTTTTTATTTCTCCTTTCAAAATCAAACAACTTTAGTTCCTTCTGCTTCCAAATATTTATGGCTAATAAAAAAGTAATTATATAAAGTTAGTGTTACTATTTTCCATCTGTTGTTGTTAACTTACAAAGACAGGAAATTAAATTTGATGTTGCAGATTTAACCCATTCATCACTAATGTACTTAAAAAACTGTGATATATAAAATTGTAATAGTTGGGCATTTTAGAAACCAGTATAAGTCAGATGATAGGAAATAAAGATTTAATGTAGGTCCTTGTTAACTGCAAGCAATAATATTAATTGACCAATTCTGCCTCTAGAGTTCTAGGAACATGACACTGGAAGAAAAGGCCTCTGTCTAGTCTGTTAGAAACTACAGGTTTGAACATTGTGGATGTCAGAACACAGGTAAGAGTTAAAAATCTCCAGATTTCTCCTAATTACATGACTTATCTAGCTAGTTCAAAAACAGAAAAAAAAAGTACATAAATAGACCAATAAAATACAGTGGAGTGCTTCCATTTTAAAATGAAGGCTGAGAGAAATTTTAAAACTTGGCATATAGGAATAAACTATAAGTAGAGTCTAACTTTAGCAAGTTTTAGAATCCCCATTTATGCCATTTTTAATATTATGTTTTACCCTATTAAATAAGGGTGCAAGCATGAATTTGAAGAAAAATAATTTCAGTTTTATAGCTATCCCAAGAAATCTGCATCTATAACTATTAAATCCATGACTGAAGAAAACTGATTGACTGGGCATGGAGTAAACCAAGGTTTTTCAAGGAGCACATGCACAAAACTCTTTCCCTTCCACTTCCAAAGGAAATATCTTGAGAGTTGAATCAAAAAGTTACAAGCACAGCATTCTAGACTGATTAATTGTCCAGGAAATCCGAGAGGGGTGTCTGAACAATTGGTATTAGGTATGATTCCACAACCTTTTAAGCTATGTAAACACACCATTTCCTCCTCCGTAAAAGGAAAACACTTACACTTTCTGACCTCACAAGACTATATTATCAACCAAGTGAGGTTGTAAAAACTGACATTTCTTGAATGCACAATATGTGACAGGCTATTCTTGTCCCCTCGGATACATTACTTTATCTAATCCTTAGGACACCCTAACGTGGCAGGTTCTGTCGCTGCCTGTTTTAAAACATGGAAATTGAAGCACAGAGAAGTCAGGGAACATGCTCAAGGAAACAAACACAACTAGAAAGTGGCAAAGGCCAGAACTGAATCCATGCAGTTGGCCTTAGAACCACTGGAATACACCAAGGATATGAAAACTAGAATGATGCACTATAAAACGTAAGCAAAAATTTTTTCCCACTCAGTTGGGTTTCTTTTGTTTTCTCTGTATCTCTTTTGCTGTATATGAGTTTTTTAGTTTGATGTAGTCCTAGCTGTTTATGTTTTCCTTCATTTTTTTTTTACCTGCTATAGATGTGTCCAGAAATAGATTCCTGAATTGTAACTCATGAAGGGTTTTACCCAGGTTTTCCTTTATGTATATTATGGTTTCAGGTCTTATATGCAAGTCTTTTATGCATTTTGAGTTGGTTTTTGTACATGGTGTTAGGGAGGTATCTTGGTTCATTTTTTTTTACATGTCTTGATCCAGTTTTCCCAGCACCATTTATTAAAGAGGCTGTCCTTGTTCCCTTGCAAGTCTTTCACTCCTTTGTCAAATATTAGATGACTATATGTGTGTGGTTTTATTTCAGGGCACTCAATTCTGTTACATTTGCCTGATTGTCTGTTTTTGTATCAGTACCACGCTGTTTTAATTACTATGGCTTTGCAGTATAATTTGAAGTCTAGGATAATGATACCTCCGTTTTCTTTTTTTTTTTTTTTTGGTCTGGAGGCTTGTTGATATTCATGGTCTTTTGTTATTCCATATGAATTTTATTAATTTTTGTTCTATCTCTTTAAA
Organism: Uropsilus gracilis; assembly: GCA_004024945.1. NCBI lineage: Eukaryota > Metazoa > Chordata > Mammalia > Eulipotyphla > Talpidae > Uropsilus > Uropsilus gracilis. Next base: position 4,362 of record PVHY01012155.1, read on the forward strand.
GAATGTCATGGGGAATTTTATAGGGATTGCACTGACTCTGTAGATTGCTTTTGGTAAGATGGCCATTTTGATGATGTTAATTCTTCCAATCCATAAGCAGGGAAAGTCTTTCCATTTCCTTATGTCTTCTTCTGTCCCTTTTAGCAATGTTTTAAAGTTTTCTTTGTATAGTTCTTTCATGTGTTTTGTTAGGTTTACTCCCAGGTATTTAAGTTTTCACGTGTTTTATTAGGTTTAGTCCCAGATATTTTTTTTTTGGTGTGATGATAAATAGGATAGGTTTTTTTTGATCTGATAACAAAAATAGAAAGAACTCATACAACTTAACAAAAACAAAGAAAAAAACCCAGTTAAAAAAATAGGAAGCACTAAAAAGACACTTCTCCAAGGAGGAAATACAAATGGCCAATAGGCACATGAAAAAATGCTCAACATCACTACCAATTAGGGAGATGTACATCAAAACCACAATGAGATACCGCCTTACACAAGTAAGAATGGCCCACATCTAAAAAATGGGGAACAATAAGTGCTGGCGTGGATGTGAAGAGAAAGGAACACCCTTACGCTGCTGGTGGGAATATAGACTGGTCCACTCACTCTGGAAAGCTGTGTGGAGGACCTTCAAACTAATGGAAATAGACTACCAGTAGACCCAGCAATCACTCTTCTGAGAATCTACCCAAAAGTGACCTCAGTGTTTGTACAAAGGGACACCTGTGCCCAACTGCAGTACTACTTATAATTGCAAGGACATGGAAACAACCCAAATGTCCCAAAAAAAAAATGATTGAATGAAAAAGATGTGATACGTATACACAGTGGAATATTACTCATCAATTAAAAATAATAAATTTGACGATTTTATAACATGGATGTATCTAAAAGAAATCATATTAGCAGAAACAAATCAGAAAAAGACAGAAATCAAATGATGATGAAGTTACTCTTGAAATGTTTGCTTGCAGAATACATGTATACATTTTGAGTGAAAAGCAGAACTTTCCATATCAGAACCTTCAGCTCAGCTGAATAATTAATGCTCATCAAATATATAACATTTCAAATGTGTAAGGCCCTTATTCACTATGTGGAAAAACATTCGCAATAGATAATAAAAACAAAATATTACCTCTAGAAATAAAGCTATTCCTTCTTAAAGCTATCCATCGAAGTTTTCCTACTGTGAATTCAAATTTTCAAGTTTCATTTGTCTCTACCCTTGCAAACACTTTTAATGAACACTTCTTTTGCCTGAACTCTAGTCCTTCAACTTCTCCCTATGCTCACATTCAAATCTGGTTAAATATTAAAAACATTTCTGTTAGGTAGAATTGTAAGTGTTCTTGAAAGTCCTATCCCCTGGTGTACACAAACTGGATAATTTCCTTGTGTGGAACAGACTGATGTATTAGGTTACCTAATCAATGTGATTAGATAAATGATCAGTTGACTTTGACTAAGTCAACTGACTTAAAGATTGTCCTGGGTGGGTCTGACCCAATCAAGTGATTCGTTTAAAAGCATGCAAAGCATCATGATAGATGTACTATGGCAGGGCTGGAACATGAAGCAACCAGGCATGTTTTTACAGGAGGGACCCACAGGTAAATATGTGGGTAGAGCTTCCAGGCACTAGGAGGATCCCTAGCTGGGCAGCTAGCAGGAAAACCTCAGTCCTTCACCCTCAAGGGAATTAATTTGCCCAACAATGTGTGAACTTGAAGAGGAGAACTCCAGGACACAGAAAGCCCCAGTTCACAACTTGATTTCAATTTTGTGAGAATCCACCAGTAGAGAATCCAGCTAATCTGTACCCAGATGACTGAACTAAGGAAACTGTGAGATAGAAAAACAAACATAATAGTTCAAAATAATACCCCTTTCCTTTTGTGTCACTTCCAAAAAGTTAATCAGATGATAAGACATTGGCATGAGCATTTTCATCAGAGTGAAAGATCCACAAGCCAGCAAGAGCACTAGCAGCTCTGATAACATGACAGCTAAGTTTAATACTCATCTTCAAACAAGACTACATCAAAACTCCTAATCCTATATGCTATGGTACCTCGATCCTCCAGGGGATTGCCAGCAAGGTTAATCGTGTGGAGTCCTGAGTTGGAATTATGCGCTAGAGCACTGGCCAGTTTTTGTGCAAAATCTCTGCAAGTGAACAAAACAGTATGATTAAATAACATAAAATACTAAACTGTTCAAATAAAGCCTGTAAAGCTAGAGTAACTGAATATTCTTTCAGGAATATTCAATTCAGCATCTATTTGTTAACACTTGATGTGTTTTACACAAATAGATATCCTCATTAGCAGCTCTGTAATGTTGCTGCCCATATATGGCTCATTTTAGTAAGCCAAAACCTCACTCAAAAATTACATATATATATATATAATTATACATATACATATATATATATATATATATATATATGTGTGTGTGTGTGTGTGTGTGTGTATAAAATAGACACACACACCTGTCCCTTTCAAGACACATTGCGGGGTGTTCTAAAAAAAATCCTACTGTACCCCTCCCTTACTAAAATAAAAAAATCTAAAATTGAATGTTTTTCAAGAAAATTGCAAGAGACCATTCATTCTATCTTAGTTCCCATGAATACAATACTCATGAATGCAAAACTGATTGCACTAATTATCAAGTTGAAAGGCTACAATTGCCTGTGCTATTATTTTAACAAAATCAAAATCACTATTTTAGGTACGTTAAACTTAAAATAACACACTAAGTGCTATGATTATAAAACTGTCGACCCTCCTCAGACAGCAGCAGTAAAGTCTTTGTTATAGCAGATTCAAGCACATATGCACCAAGTAAGGATTTGAGTATCAACTATGAAACTATGGGATGAAGACCACGTTAAATACCCAAAGTGTAAATGACTAAAACTAATCAAGGCAAAGGAGTAAGATCATATGAAATACATCATTACCGTGACTATGAACAATATTAAGAAAAGTGCAAACAAAGCATCTACCACACAAAAGATACTTTCTTCCAAACTTTACATACATAAGTTTCTTCCAAACTTATCCTCACAACTATAATTCTTGACAATGGGCAACATTATTCCCATTTTAATGACAAAGAGATGATGCTCAGAGGCTCGAAGTCCTTAGGTATTTGTGTCAAGGGCCACTACATTACACATGCTCAAAAATATGAGAAATTAAGTGAATGGTCTTAGAAAGTTCTTGAGCTTTGTAATAATGATTAGGAACATAGGGTGTTTTTTAAGAAAGGAAAACACTATACTTCACATGTGAGTAGTCTGTCTTTTTTTTTAACTACACCTTGATTTAGAGCACATGACAAAAAGGCAACACATTCAGGAAAGTACTCACGTTCTGAGTCCAGCATTTTCCAACACTAGTTCTTCTAGTCGATTGGACCTACTAACCACTCTCAAGATCTGTTCACAGACATCTGCAGACTGTAACAAAAAACATTTTCTGATCACAACAGAAATCTCAAAACAACCTCACTTCATTGTTATAAATTTGCAGATGCAATGTATTTGTGAAATAAATCACTCATGCATGCATGCCTTCATTCAACAAACCTCCACCACCGTGCGCCATCATGATGGAGGTCATGGGGATACAATGACATAGAGGAAAATATACCACCTTCCAGAGTGTATCATCCAGTAGAGGAATCAGATAAGAATACACGCAGTTATAACAGAACAGTCTTCTCGATAGGGCTATGGACATACAGAATACACCTTGACAATTATGGGAAATCAAAAGGAATTCCAAAAAAACTGATATTCAAAATAGAAAACTAAGTAAAGATAAAATGGTATGAAGATGATCTGGATGTGGGCGTTAAAGAGTCTTCAGTGAGCTCTTTGCTAAGTTGCATGCATCGAAAAGTTTTGCATGTATTTCATTATAAAATAGTTAAGTATTATGATTTCCTTTGTACAACTAAGCCAATTAAGCCCTAAAGATGTCATCTACTTTAACAGGAGACTGAATAAGCACTTGATAGATGTTGGCTACTATTTTAATGTTCTTACTAGAATTTTCTATTGTGGGACAAGGTAGGAAACAACCTACTTAATGGATTCAATAAATGATAGCCCTTTATGCTAATAAACATGTTACAAATTATTATTCTGTCAAAATAGTTTAAATGCTCAGGATATCACATTCAATAAAAATGCATGACTAAAATATTTAATAAAACTGACAAGAACGGACATGGCTAGCATACAGAAAAATAAAGATTTGTCCTGGGGGCAGAACTGCACATAATTTTCTCTTTTAAAATTTTATTCATTAATATTTTATACTTACTTACATTTTACCTTATTTCAAACCTAACTGAAGTTGATTTCTGACTTTAAAAGGATTTATATATAAAGAAGAGATTTTAAACTTCCATTAGAACCCTGGGGTTCATTTAAATTCTTCATGACACATATCTATACATATAGATACACATATGCATGCATTATCTATGGTACATATCTTTATTAAAAAGAATTTAAGTATCGATATGTATCACAAAGAATTCTTTTATCACAAGAATTTAAGTATATGTATATATATTCTATATTGGTATACATTGATATGTCAATATATAACACACATATATTAATATATACTAATTATATAATATATATTGATATATATTAGGCATATGTATAGACTTGTATGTGTATATATGTGCACATATATAGATGCACAGATACATATACATGTATGCATGTAGAACACTACATCTTGGTCTTGTCAGAACTGAAAAGATAGGGTGCACATTTTCTTCCTATATCTTTAAGGCAACACAAAGGAGATGATGCCCTGGGGCAACAAAGGCAGGGAGCACCATCAGTAGCCTGGATACAATTCTGCCCTAGTAGGTGGGACAATTTTCCAAAGTGAGAACCTCACCTCCACCCCATTTGGAAAATCATGCACTTACGTGAACACCTGAATGAGCCTGACAGGTAGACTTGGTTGAGAGGCACTGTCATCTCTGATCCTATGATCCCTAGTTAATCTACTCCTTCCACCAATGGTTCTGTACCTCCATAAACTGTTCTCACTCAGTCCTGCAAATTCTCCTATCACAGGAAGCTGTTCCCACTCAGCCCATCATGGCCTCTGTCCCCTAGAGGATCATTTGACCCCTACCATCCCAAGTACCACCAGCATAATGTCAGACATTCCTCCTGTGTAGATGATTATTTCCATAATTTATAATCCTGCATTTGCTCATTGGCCATTCGTAGCCTCTTTATTAGTCTGATTATGATAATAATCACAATAGTTAACAGGTAAGAAATCTCAGCATTATGTCAGGCATTGTGTTCAAAACAGACTTATCGCATTAATCCGCAAATTAGGTATACTGCTATGCCTATTCATTCAACAAACTAACTTGATGTCTATTTATTAAGCTGATTTTCACTGTAGCTACTACAGTCACATGCTCTGAATTAGTACTAAATAAAGAATTAGACTGAGTTCCAGTGACCTCACAGTAACAGTTACATAAGAAGTTGAAGCCCTGGAAGGTCAAGTAACTTATTTATGGTCACACAACTAGTAATATGAGTCAGAATCTGAAATTCAGGTTTCTGGCCCATGTCTACTCCTTTCCTAAACCATATAGCTTCAGCCCAAGTACACAATGATGATAATGCATACCATTCATATCCTAAGGAAGTTCACAGAATCAGCAAACTGTCCACTAGTAAATCTCAACCCTCCACTTTCACACAGGTCCCTGTCATAATCCAAATCCACTTATCTTTGAAAATCTTACACCCCATATTCAATGGCCTCTGAACACTGGAGAACTGAATGGAAGAGTCTCAATAAAGCAACATCTAAGCTATTTTCTGCTCAAAAATGAAACAACAGAAAGCTAACTCATGGGTAAGTATCTGTCACAATAGCTGCTTTGAACATGAAGAAGAAAGTAACAGAACATCTTATTTCCACTAGTAAAAGTGATCAGAAGTGTGGTTCCCCATTGATGAAAACTAACAGATTCCACTTTGTTTTCATTTTGCCTCCACGTATATAAATCTGCCCCAAAAAACACCTAGAAAATTGAAGTTAACCATCATTACTCAGTCAGATCAACTGTATCTGGTAATGTTTTCCTAAACTCTTAGGAAAGGAATGGGTAGAGATGGAATGTAAGATAGGAACATAAAATCTGCTATTTGCAGATGTGCAAATGTGACTTCATTATTTTCACCAACAGAATGAGTATGTACTGAAAGCTACACTGAACGTGTCTTTCTGTTCATCATCCAAAGTCGCTTGAAGCAGCTGAAAACACAAAGTACTTCCATGAAGCAGCTCACATTACAAGCTTTACAAAATGATTTGCAGATCAATTATAGGAAAATCTCTCTTCAGGAAATATGATATAAGCAGCACGCCAGAATGGTAGAAAAACAAATGTTTTTCAGATAATTACAGGTTTTTGAAATTCAGCAAAAGCAAGCCCCTTGCAGCATCTTCACTGACTTACCAGTTTGAGATCCTTAGAGGATAGCTTTGTGAACCACTGGTTATATTCCAGGGCAGCAATGATGGGGATTAGGTCCCTAAAAGAAGAAACAAAATACGTGAAAAGTGCTCTTACAACCATCACTTTGCTACACTTCTTTTTTTGCATTTTACATACATATATTTTTTCACATTGTTATATACCCTGACGTTCTTCCATCATCATATCACCCTTGAACCATCATCCTGATCTCCTATGTTGGCGAGGATGAGAAAAAAGGGACACTTTTACAATGCCGATGGGAATGAGGACTGGTTCAGCCATAATAGAAAGCTTTATGGAGGACCCTTAAACTACGGAAAACGGAACTACCATTTGATCCACCAACCCCACTACTGGGAATCTAACCAAAAGGTACCAAAACACTAACCCAAAAAGACACCTGTATTCCTACGTTTATTGCAGTACTATTTACAATAGCCAGGATATGGGAATAACCCAAACGCCCCAAAACAGATGAATGGATTAGAAAGCTGTGGTCTATTTACACAATGGAATATTATTCAGCAATCGATCAAAAAAGATAAGCTCATGTCATTTGTGGCAACATGGATGGAGCCAGATGGTGCTTTATTTTTAATCCATGATATCCAGACTTGCTTGTTGTTATTTACAAATACAACATTCTGTCAAAACTCTTTTGACCACCAAACAAATTCTCCAGGACAGCTCTTCATGATGATGTAAACAGAATCTCTAAAAGTGGCAGACTCTGAATGTCATGTCCATGTAGGTTCAAGATATGTGCTTTGATAAGGTGAATCAAGTGGCCCTGATCAGGACGGGAAAATGCTACAAAGAATCAATGATTTTGATGAAATGATTCCAGGTGTCACTTGTTCTGCTGAAAAGCCTCTTTATTATTATTGCATACGTTTTAGATTGAAAGACAAGAGCAACTCTTTTGCAGCTGTTTTAGGTCTTCATTCTCCTCATCTCTGCAGGGCACTATCCCTGTTCTTGAATGATAGGTTGTGGCTGCTCTACAGATGAATTCCACCATATTATTAGCGCCCCCCCCCCCCAAGCACATGCTAGAGAGCCCATCCACTATACCACTCAGAAACTCTGACCTTCTCATCTCCTTTTGCAGATTTAAGGTCAAGCAGGAAACACTTCAGAACCTTTTTGTTCAGTGTACATTCTACTCTGTCACTTGATGGCTTTCATCATCACAAAATCATTGTGAGGAGTTAATGAACATATCACTAACAGAACCAGGTTCCCCATTAATGCAGTGGAGAGCACATCACCTTTCCATTGGAGATGAAAAAACAGTGAAAAATATACACTGGTACATGAAACGTTGAATCTAGTACTTAATAAATTAGAAATGTTTATGGTACAACAGTAAATTTTTTTAAATATACAGCATGCTAGGTGCACATTTGTGTGTATAGTTACTAACTATAATTGGTAAAAGCTACATATTAAATGATATACAAATGCTTACAATTATGGACACTGTTTTCTCTGAGAAGGGGATGCAGAAAAGTATGAAAAGTTTTTTTTCTCCCTAAGAGCTAGTACTAAAGGTGGTATGAATTTCTTTCTAACAGAGTTCTGCATTTTAAATTCCTATAATGATCCATACTCATAATATAAAGGTTTTAGAATTAAATATTTCATGATGACATAAATAACACTTTGCTCTAGAAAAAAAAATTTGCCCATGAAGATGACAGAAACATGTGCATGACGGCAGCATGATTACCGTATTTCTCTGTTTATGCCTAGACTTTTAAAATTTTTTCTTTTATCACTGTAGCCCCATAGTTCTCCCACCACCCACTATCACCCATGACCCATCACCACATTCCGTGTTCTTCCCTCTTCTGTCTTGGTCCCCCTCCTACTCACTGAGCTGTGCGCCTCAGCTCAGCTTATTAGACTTATTAGACTTATGGTCAGCTTATTAGACTTCTTGACATTTTCTTTGGTTTCTCCATATTCCACATATGAGACAATCTGGTAATTCTTTTTCTTTTTCCACAGAGAAAATAAATTTAGTTGTTGAATTAAATAAAAGGGTTCTGCAGTAGATTCAATGAGGCTGAGGGAAAAAAATCAGCAAGATGATATTTTTCTGATTTCTTTCTAAGCTCAGATTTTTAATACTAAAAGCAAATTAGAAAGTGACAATGACAGATCTTAGTTAATTCAATAAACATTTCTTTAGTACCTACTAAGTACAGAGCAGGGTTATTAGGCACTGAGAGTTAAGTGCCAAGTAACAGCAGTTCTTATTCCTCCACTATAGTGATAAGAAACACTCCTACTGAACACCGGACTCGGTAACAATGGCAGACATGGTGAAAAGGGGCCATATCCAAAATGTCTTAAGAACACTAGGACACAAACACTTCGACCTGAAACAGATGGGGAAGGGCCACCGGGCTTGAATGACTGCAAGGGGCCCACTAGGCAAGGAAACAGAAAAGGAGTAGCTCAATCAGGAACTGTGTAGACAAAGGGCTGGGAGCCCATATATGTCCAGCAACTCCATGCATTCATATATTCACCATGTGCTATCTGCTGCATGATTCAGTTAATGTGATGCACCACTGAACACAGCAGGACAGCCATTCCCTTATGACAATGACCATCTATCCATAACCTTGCAGAAGACTCAGAGGGAAAAACAATACTAGAGTGAAACAATCCCTAGGGAGTAAGGGGAATATGAGGCACTATGATGCACAGAGGGGGACATTAACAGAGCAAAGGTCAGTTAGGGAGGAGTCTTAGAGGAAGTTAGTGAACCTTCTGAAAAGAGGGATTGGATGTAATACATATCTTGGCAGAAGCAATGGTCAGCAGAGCAAGGCATGGCTTAAGGGCTTTTAAAATGGGATCTAACAGCATTATTCATGAGAGAAAACAATTCAATTGGACTATCAAAATCAAAAAATATGCACTATGAGAGAGGACATTAAGATATTGGAAAGATGCCATCTGCTGGGACAAAACATTAGCAAATCACATTTCTGACAAAGAATTTGGCATCTTAGAATGTATACTGAAGCCTGAAAAGTCAGTAATAATCCAATTCTTTAAAATGACCAAAAGATCTAAACAGATACTTCATGGAAGATAAAAGACAAATAAGTACATAAGAAGATATCTGAAATATTAGAGAAATGTAATTTAAAGCCAAAAGTAATGAACTACACTTACTGAAAACTGAAAATTTTTAAAATCTGACAGTATCAAAAGCTAGCAAAATTTTAAAAATCTGACATATCAAGAGCTGGCAAAGATGCAGAGCAACTGAAATTCTCAAACATGGGCTGTGGAATGCAAATTTCATACACAATGTGTCTTATTAACCTTAACATATACTTAGCACTTGATCTAGCAATCACACTCCTAGGGATTCAACCAAGAGAAATAAAAACATATGTGTACACAAAAATTGAAAGCTGGAAACAATATGAATAGCCTCCAGTGACCCCATGTAATTTGCCAAGCCCAGATCAGCAAAGACAATAATGTGGCTTCTGCTTGGCTCTCTCTTGACTCATTCATAACCTGAACGCAGCTATCTAGCTGTGAAGTAGCCAGTTGTTAACAGCCCCCTACCCCCAAATGCTGCCATGGTCAACCACCAGGAAGACTTTCTCAGCCCCATCTGAATGCAACTGTTAGAAGGATCCCAAGCAAAAACTGCCCAACTAAGGCAAATCTCTCTAGACTGTGACACAGTATAAAAATAATAAGTCATTGTTCCTGTTGTAGGCCATAAAGTTGGGTTTTTTTTTTAACATGAGGCAAATTAAATAGGATACTTAATATCTAGAAATAAGACTTGCATGACTGCAAATAGGAAGCCATGAAAAAGCTTTTACTGAGCGAAATGTTTCAGAAAGCTAAATTCTACAATGTAGTATGAACTGTCAGATAAAGGTAACAATTCCTACAGGCAAAATACATCTGAGATAGGAAAGGCCTCAGGTAGAAGCTAAATTCAGTAGTCAGAAGTAGAAACAAGGAACAAGGCAAAAATAAAACATTTTCCTAAAGTGATTAATAAATTAATACAATCCTATTTAAAACATGCACACTTTTATGATGAAACTATAAAGAAATGTAAGGACTGTTTGTATATTTGATGTTAAAGTTTCTATCAGTTGCATTCCAGCATGTATCTGCAACTTGACTCTAAGAATACAAGAATGGCCTTAGCAGAGACAAACAGGTAACACACACTTAGATGTCTAATACAGAGAAACAAAGGATCAGATAGAATCAAATCAATAACACAACCTAGAAATCTCACTACGAACTGAAGTTTCCAGAGGGGATTTGGGATTTGGTGGTAGGAAGAGAGCAAAGTCGGTGGGGAGAGCACAGAATTGAGGACTGTGGGTAACTTGGTGGTAGGTGTGGTGTGGTGACGTACACTGGAAGTGGATATTCCATACTCTACATCATATACAGTGTTGTAAACAATGCTACATGGATAAAAAAATAAAACTCTTATTTTAAGAAATAAACTACCATGATATGGTAGGGAAAAAAGATTTATCATAGTCCCATTATTCCTAGTAGTCATTAAGCTAACCAAAAGTTCTGATTAGCAGTACAATAAATTAATTGTAGAAAGTTTATACACAAGGATACAAATCAGAAGTAAAGTCAAATCAATTATAGCTATCTACAACAGCATGTAAATCCCAATTTCTCAGGTACATCACATCTTTCTGCCTGAGTGGACTATGGAGAGAACAGGGAGCTCAAGTCTGAGGTAAGTGTCTGGAAGGTTTTCAAAAAACACTCATGAAAAAGCACAAGTCTGAACTAAGAGATATTCAGTGTCCTTAGAATTGGTTACACTTATCCAAACCATCATGTCAGCCAGAACAATATTGAGGTTAAGGTCCAGGGGGGACCGCGGAGCCCGTAACAATCAAAAAGCAATAGAAAACACCCAACCCATACATAACTAACTTCATTTTTGAGAGTTCATCTACCTGATGGCTTTCTTAGGACACAATAACAAGTACATAATAAATCTTGGATGAATACTCAATTTGTCATTCCCATGGTCCTCCCAACTGCTGTGTGGAAACTGCCACACTACAAATAACTCCCTAGACTTTGCTAGTGGGGTCCAGTCAGTCAGAACCAATTCTTTCCTCAAATTTTCATGAAGTACTACTGTGACTCATATTATATAATAGCGAAGGGAAATTATTGCACAAGACAGTGCTTGTCATCTGGACTAATTCTTCCCATGGTGAGAAGTGGTTAACAGCTCTTACAATAGTGATTTTTTTTTAATATCAGCATTTTGTATATACATTTGTGTGATGGTTTGTGATTATAATGGTTAAAGCTGAATATAATAGAAATGCTCACAAATATAGATGCTGTTTATGGCACATCCTGCTATGTTTTGTTTTGACTTTAATTACCATGTGACTTGGGATGTTAAAGCAAGAAAATAGGAGTCAGAACAATACAAGGACCCCTCCTTCAGAGGCCTTGGAGACATCACGTCTTTGTTTATTTCCTTTAGATATTCTTATCATGTCTTTAAAATGGAACAAAACTATTTTAAGACCGCAGACCCTAAGATGATGATCCAGGTTTATGGTTCTTGGTGGCAACATGGCAGAATCATTTCTTCACTATACTCAAGAAGGATGAGTTAATTAAGATTTCCTAATCTTTCTAATGATGTTAAAATTACATATTGTGCTATTTTCTTGTCATTGTTAATAGAGCTACAGGTTGGAGTTTCTAATTAAAGTTGAGATCCCTTTCTCATCATAGCTGACACCTCCGAATAGGCCAAATCACATGTATCTTTTTCCGGAAGTAAATACCATCCAAAACTGATAAGCACTAGTCTTTAGAAATAGAAAATTTTCTGTAAAGTACCGACTTTTACCTCTAATTCTTTTCATTAAGAAAGCAGGTCACTTTTTAGATGGTTATTCATTTTTTAAGAGCAAATCTTTTAGGAAATAAAAACAGCAAGCTTTTATTAGAATATTTTTGTATACTAGCACCTAGTGTTTTAAATGTATAAATCCACATAGTCTTCGCAATAACCACAGGAAGCAAGTGCTTTCATTAATGTCATTGTTTTTGCACAAAAAAACTGTTTTTGCACAAAAAAACAAACACATCCATGGTATTTGTTTATTTATCAAGAGAAACTATTCCTTAGCCCAAATATTCATGTTTCATAGCTCAAGAACACAAGTCAGCAGCAAGTTTCCATGGAAATCAAGTCAAAGAAATCTTTTATGCCTCAAGATCACTTTGCACTCTGAAAGATCCCAGCCTTCCCCAGCTCCTCAAAATGTTTCCTGCACTCATTTCTTCAGAAATCTGCATATGGCTTTCTCCTTGGTTCAGCCACTGCAAACTCAGAGAAAGCTGCAACCCCCAGGATATATCCATCCTCCAACAATATAAATCAGAGACACATGGCCAGAGGCTTTGCCGGTTTTAGCTAAGCACTGAAAGTCATGGTAATGATTCTCTTCAACAAGGACATCCTTCCACACTGAAGGAGAAATGAAGAGTACTCAGTCTATTAACATTTTATTACTAGCATTTTATTTTCAAGTTGCAGATCTGTATTAAACCCAGTCAGTGTAAACCCCAACATAATACTCAGATATGATTTGGGAGACTTTCCTAGAAAAGTGGTAAACTGTACAGATAGCTTCTGGAAGCCCTTCGTATTGAGGTTATAGTGAAATTGTCCATTTCGAAGTCTACCCCTTCTTTCTTTAGGCTGTTGCCATCCACATTCACTGAGCAGTATTTGAGTTGCCCATTGGGATTCAATTTGTTCCAGCATTCTGGGTGATTCTTTCTGTCCCAAATGTCAAGAGTTTTCAAACCTATTCTATAGGAAAGTCCAAAACCAATAGGATTTTGAACAAAGAGTCCAAATTCCCTTCATTATATTCAAGCAAACAGTTTCTTATTTGAAAGTCATTACTAAGAGAGAGTGCAAACTGGTTCAGCCACTATGGAAGGTTGTGTGGAAGATCCTCAAACAATTAAAAGCAGAATTACCATTCAACTCAGTAATCCCACTACTGGGAATCTACCCAAAGAATACAAAAACATTAATCCATAAGAACACCTGTATGCACATATTTATTGCAGCACTATTTATAACTGTCAAGATATGGAAACAACCCAAATTCCCCAAAATTGACAAATGGCTAGAAAAGATGTGGTATATTTACACAATGGAATATTATGCACCAAACAAAGAAGATAACCTTATGTCATTTGCAGCAATATGGATGGAGCTAGAAGGAATCATGCTAGCAGAAATAAGCCAGAAAGAAAAAGAGAAATACGTGATGGTCTCACTTATATGAAGGATTTAAGAAAAACAAACAGACAAGAAAAAAATAAAGCTGTCAAAAATACAGAACTGAAACAGAGCAAGAGAGGGTGAGGCGGGAGAAAATGGGGGAGGGGGAGGGCACAAAAGTCTGAGTTCGTTCTCAGGTAATAAGGTGATGGGAGAACCTTGGGGTAGACAATGACATAATGTGTGTGTGTGTGTGTGTGTGTGTGTGTGTGTGTGTGTGTGTGTGTGTGTGCGTGCAATCAAAAAAATCAATAAAAAAAGAAAGTCATTACTAAGATGTATTCTGAAATGATTTGTCAAGTAACAACTCTGCACTTGTTTGGGACATCAAAAATAAATGCCTCATATTTGGCAGTCATTTTTAAAAAGCAAAAACAAAGTTGGCAAGCTATTTAACACTGAAACCATTTGCTGAATTATTTGCTATTCTAAATTTCACACAACCTACTGCACTAGCAACGTTTGCCTCATTTTTCTGATCTGTCTGTATGACTTTATAGAGTTTAATTTTATAGAGACAACACAAGGAAATGAAAAGATATTCAATGTCCATTGGTTAGAAGAATTTGCAATGATAAAATGCCCATTTTATCCAAATTGATACATATTCAATGCAATCCCCCATCAAAATTTCAATGGAACTCTTTAAAGAAATAGAGCAAATATTTTGTAAATTGATACATAACCACAAAAGACCTTGGGGAAACCAAATCAGTTTTGGCAGAAAGGAAGGGGAATGAAGATGCCACTCTCCCAGACTTCAAATGCTATGGTAATAAAAAACTGTATGGTATTGCAATAATGGATATAAAGGCCAATGGAATAGAGTTAAGAGCTCAGAAATAAAGCCATATTTATATGGATAGTTACTATACAACAAAGGAGTCTAGAGTCTACAATGTTGAAAGGTAATCTCATCAACAAATGGTGCTGGAAAAACTGGACAGTCACACACAGAAAAATGAAACTAGAGCATCAAACACAGGAAAATTAATCCAAACTGTATTAAAGAGCTAGATCCTCTACGATCAGATACTATAAAATACATAGAAGGAAACACAGGCAAAATACTCCACAACATTGCCTTCAGGGGTGTCTTTGAGGAAGCTACTCCAAAAGAAAGGAGAGCAAAAGCAAAAGTAAATAAATGGAACTACATCAAGCTAAAAAAGCAAAGGAAACTGTCATCAAAACAAAAAGCCAGGCTACTCAATAAAATTTTGTGCATCATATATATCTAAAAAGGGGTTAATATCCAAGATCTACAAAGAATTCACATAAGTCAACAAAATGAAGACAAAGAACCTAATTTTAAAAATGAGGGGGGAAATGGACAGAACTGCTAAGAAAACACTTAAAGAAGGCCAATAGACACATGAAAACGATGTTTAATATTACTTATCAGGGAAATGCAAACTAAAACAACAAAGATATAGCTCCTCGCTCCAATGAAAATGACCCAGAAACCAGAAACAAATGCTGAAGATAAGGAGAAAAAGGAACCAACCCTCAAATACTGTTGGTGAGGCTATAGACTGGTTCAGTTCCTATGGAAAAGAATATAGAAGTTGCTCAAAATAATAAAAATAGATCTACCACATAGTAATTCCACTCCTAAGTAGCTACTTAAAGAATACCAAATCACTTATTTAAAGGGGTACACATACAACTACTTTTGCTGCAACACTATTTACAATAAGATGTTATGAAAACAACTTAAAGGCCCATCAACAGCCTCGGATTAAGAAGATATAGTATACTCACACAATGGAATACAACTCAGTTATAAGAAAGATACTCTTGACATTTGTGACAACCATGTGGAATAGAAAAGGAAAAAAAAGGAACTGACAAAAACTAAAGCAAAACAAATCCTAGAGATAAGTAGAATTAAAGCTGCTAGAGCTGAAAGAAAGAGAGTAGAAATAACAGGGGAAGAGGCCCAGTGACCTAGGGCAAAGGACTATGGATGCTTTGAGGGTGGTAGTGGGAACTTAAAGTGGAAAAGTTTAGGATGGAAGGTCTCACTCAGACACAGAGAGATGAGGGTAGGCATGGTTAATGACTCTTTGACTAAACCTTTATGGACAAATCCAGGAATCCAAGGTAGGATCAGGAAAAACTGTCAGATGAAAGCAAAGTGGATTATTGATTTTACAACACCAACTCAATCTGACCCAAGGAAAATAATTTTCCATAACAATCCCATCAAAGAACATTATAAAGGAACACCTCTTGCCCTGGCAAAATGCACCTCTTGTTCTTCAAGACTTGCCCCTTGAAATCATATAATAAGACCAACAAAACAGAGTACCCATTTAAATTTACAAATGGAAGCAGTTAGCTCTTAAATCTAGTCACTCATTAGGTTTGTCCCAGCACGCACCAGCAGCAGCAAGACCATACTATCTTTAAAGGGGGCACGAATAGATTTACTAACAGACAAAACAAACAAAAGTCACTGAGCGTACAATGGGCCCCCTCTGATTATCTTACCATACAGTTCTGTCTCTGGTCCAAAAGGCTACATGTGGCTGTCAGCCATGTGCTTCCACAAAATGGCAGCTGTTCTACCTTCACACCAAATGAAAACAACAAGATGGCTTTTTGATCCTCTTCCAAAGGCACAGCTTCAACACTGTTTCAGCTTCCACTCTAAAGTGGCCTGAAACCAGCAAGACTCACTGGATACAACAGCAGCAACTACTTCAGATGTCTTACCATGAAAACAACAGCAATCCAAGTTCTCCTTAGGTCTCCAGACAACTGCCAAACTTCACAGCTTCAAAGCTAAAACAGGTTTTCAATTCCCACATTTCCAAGTCAGCTTATACAAGTCACAAGTTTCTCCAACATGTTTTCCTGGACTTCTCACTGGCCCAGGCTGGGGATGGAAGCTACAGCGTGACTTCCTTCCTTGCCCTGCCGGCACATGTGGCAGCAGCAGCTTCAAGGCCTACAGCCTCCTTGCTGCTCCTCTGCTTTCTCTCTCTCCTCCTCTGCTCTTTCTCTCCCTCTCTGTTCTCTTAAATTCCTTCTGTTTCTGTCCCTCTAGCAAGAAGCATTGGCTTTCCTTCTCTAAGTCTCTGCCTACCAGGGCACAATGGCTGCCATTCTAACATAGAAACACCAATCAGGGCCACAGTCCTCCAATTTCACCACAGCACCCCTATCGTCCTGCATCTATGCAGGCATCCTTTTCTTAGCCCTTTCCAAAATGGCAGCTCTTGCCTTTTAAGACAGCCCACCTGTGTCTATGCAGGCACCTCTCTTTCCTTGTTTTTTCCTCAATAAACTTGCTATGTACTGATGAATGGAAAGGTCTACTGAATTCTTTCTCAAAGGGACCCAAGAACCCCACACACCAAACCCCATCATCAGAAGTGCTAAATGGGAGTGATGTGGTGACATCTGAGGAGGTCTGAGCATATTTCGTGAAATATGCTGCAAACTAATGTTACCTCAACGGAAAAAAAATAATAATTTTTCTAATTAATATTTGTAGGTCAAATTTCTCCTTACTCTCTACTCTCTAAAACTGTGAAAACATCAAGATGCAGAAAAACTCAGTAAAGTGTTAACCAACAAAAGTCACTGTTCAATTTGGAGGGTGGTTACCAAGCCCCAGAGTCTAGAGGGAGAGAGCAGAAAACATACAACAGGAGGACTATTTGTAGTAGAGTTACATACCACACACCACAGACTCCCCCTAATAAATTTGACCAACATTCAAAGGCTCAAAGGAGGCATTTCATGCAAGAATGCAGTCATGCTCCCAGGATTCTCCATGTGTGCAATAGAATATGCTTTTCTGTGGAAAGGTGGTAAAACTGAGAATCATCATTGCAGCTTCCTAACATAGTCATTTGTTGGCCTTTCTAGAGAAAATGTGCACTTTCACCTGTAGATTTAGTTTGAAAATGGTACTGGAAGAGCTTCAAAAAACTTTTAAATATCATGGACTTACAGAATGTGTCCTGAATACTAAAAGGTTAGATGGGTGATTCACCAACTCTTTAAAGAATGGAACAACCTAGAACAGTTCACAGTTGACAATACTGTCAAAGGTCTACAAGGGAGCTCCCTAAATTTTTGGATCCTCCACTCCCAACTGTAAAGTATTTTGAGAAAACACCTCTCCTAAACCTGTGTTATCTATAAATAATAAATATGTGTTTCCATGCAAACAGATTAGGTTCAGTATGAAACCCAGGCACAAATAAAATGAATGAGAAATAAGTTTTAAAATTCTAGTATCTTCTCCAGGTTTGTCACACATCGTCAACAAAGGCCCTACAAAGTTCCCTACAAAGTCCATCTGAGTCAGGTGAGACCATCATTGGATGGAATTAAGTGCAGAAATGTGAGGGAGGCAGTTGACTTACTAATGCTGTTCACACCCAATTCTAAACTCCAAGCCCCATTTCTTCTTTAAAATGAGAGCACGAATAAAGAGGCAGAAGTTAAGTGAGAGAAGGATTATACCAGTGCCCTCAGGTCAGCCTTGACAAACACTAATGCATACTCAAAACTTCCCTTAAAGTATCAGGCTGAAGAATGTCACCTTGGTGAGTAAGAAATATAACAACACAAAAACAGAGTCTTCAGGGAGGGAACGCCAGCTGAGCTCTCCGGAGCTAAGTTCAAGCTCAATGATGCTTGACAGAGTCTTTAAAGGATTGATGAGTTTAGCTCCTCTTAAAAATCTTCCAGGAATAAGAAAGATGGAGGCATGTAAAGCTGGATAGTCTATCCTCCTTAGCACCTCCACTTCTACCCTTATCATTCCCTGCCACTCAAAATCATAGTGTAATTACATGTCCAAGTCTCCTTTGTGAAGGCCCATGAGGAATGTACTCATAGAGCAGTATTCAATCTAGGCCATCTTTTTTTGGGTCACTTAATGTAAACCAGAGCCAAATTTAAGACTATACTAAAAGAACAAACAAACAAATACACACACACACACACACACTCACTCACCCCAAAAAATTGTTGAAAGTGGTAAATAACAGCAGCTCAGGCACTGGCCAAGTATTTCCTAGCTACAATTCTCCTGGGATCACCTGGATGGGTCCAGCATAACCACTATCACCCTCCCAAACAAATGCTTACTTGGCAGGGGAACATTTGGTGCCCTAACAAAAACTAAAGAAGCCAAACACTCCATAAAGAAGCCAAATTAAGGCTGCTAGAGAGGGAGGGAAAGTGAGGTTAGGAAGTGACCAGATAACTAGTTAGTAACAATTGTAGTATCAAGTTGCTTATAAATCAACCTTGAAGTTTCTGGGCAGACCCTGAAGGTTTAAGGTGGTAGCAGAATATAAATGAGGCAAATCTAGGGTGAAAAGAAACAGCAGTCCAGGAGAGTCACAGGAAGTCCCAAAACAAGCAAAGGGACACCCCAACTCATATACTGTTACCTCAGTGAAACAAAAAGAAACCACAACTGATTTCCCTGATACTTTTAAAAGATGGTATCTCTGATACCTCAGCTCATAAGGTTATACCAGTCATGCAATGCAAGAGTGAGAGTGTCTTCATACTGTGTGCATCTTGAAAGAGTAAGACTCCCAGGCAGACAGGGAAAGGACTTCAGTCGGTGTCCCTGATGAGAACAATGATAGCTGTATGGTCCACTTCCTGTGCATGCATGCTGAGACAGGGATTCATATGTACACTGGCACGCGCATACACACACATACTATCGTTTCCTCCATTTCCGTACTTCTGATGATAAAACTTCCAAAACCATGTTAGACATTACCAGACTTGCAACATTAATAGCAGTGGTATCTCCCACTTTGGATATGAACTGCACTATTTTTTTAGTTGATTTTTTTAAAGGAAGTAAATTAGGACCCCAGCCCCAGTAAGGTATTATCACATAGTGCACCTATCAACAATCACTCAGAATCCAGTATTGTGCTTCCCTTTTTATTTTCAATCCTTTCATTCCCCCTGTAGAATGAGTCAGCTCTATAGTCAGCTTTCAAAGGTTAGTTTTTAAGCTTATCCTGAATAGACTCTTAGTTTGGTTTCTCCATATTCTACATATTACTGACACCATTCACCTTTTATGTTTCTCCCTCTGACTTATTTCACTTAGCATTCACTCTTCCAGCTCCGCTCATACTGCTGTAAATGACATGAGTTTATACTTAAAGATCACTGAATAATAGTATGCATATATATCACACACCTTCTTCACCCACTCATCTGTTTTAGGGCCACTTTAGAGATGAAAATGCTTAAAAGCACAAAGCCAATAACCTGGGTTAGTGAACTGAGGACAGAGAGCTGGACGGGATCAGACAGGACTGGCGGAGGTAATGCAGAGCAACTCAGATTCAGAACACTACTGGGGCACCAGGGGAGAAATATCTGCTTACTCCAAGGAGCTCTCTAAAGGATCAATCCCCTCAGTCACCCAAGATTCTGATCTGCTCCTGGAGTGTTACGTTTCCCTGGAAAATGCTTCATTATTAGCTGCTGATTTGACTACAGAGTATCATGCCACACAGCATGGACAAGACAGCCCAGCTTCTGTGGAACCTCCACCCCAAAAGCACTCATGGTTTTAAGGACTCTAAAAACGGATGTTTTGATAAACTCATGCCATTTGCAGCAACATGGATGGAGCCAGACGGGATTATGTTAAGCAAAGCAAGTTAAAAGGAAAAAGATAAATATCAGATAGTTTCATGTACATGTGGAACATAGAGAAACCAAAGGATCAGGAAACAGCTATAACTTGCAAACTGACTACAGATATGAAACCAAAGGATCAGAGAACAGAGATAACTTATAAACTACAGATATGCAGCATACAGCAGGGGAGAGTTGGGGAGATGGATCAAAACAGGGACAGGAAGAGCACGGGATGATGGAGACGGTCATGGGTGCTTCTAGTGGTGGGAGAACTAGGGAGACAACACCTGAAGGAAAAAATCAAATATTGTACAAAAATAATGATGTTAATAAAATATTAAAATAGAAAGAATGGATGCTTCTAGCCATAATGACTAAATACAGTGGGAGAAACCTGGAATGGAAAAATAATGCTTTGCATATTAGCCAATTAGGAAATATTTCATACTAATTCTTTCTAGAAGGAAGTCTGGCTGAAATGACCAATTCAAGGACCTCTCATATAAATTCAAACAAAATCCTATTTTAGTAAATCTAAATGGTAAATTAAATTGCTTGTTTGTATCTGCATCTTGTTCAAACAGAGATACACAGGAAGGGAGTGAAATGCCAAGGTAGAAAGAATCGTGTACACATGAGAATTACTACCCTTCTTTGCTAAATGACTCCAGTTTAACACACGACCATTTAACATCCTTTCTTGTAGCTCCAATTTGTTTCACTCCTCCATTTTACTTTCGGTAACTCAGAACCAAATGAGAAAAATACCAACAGGGTCTTTGTAAAACTTCTTAAATATAGCAAATGACACTACAAATTCTTCCAAACAACAAAGCCATTTAAATACAGCCTGCTCCTTCCTGGGTAAGTATGTTCAAGCTTCTAATTGACAGAAATGTCCGTGCAGTATAATTTGTTGTGATCTGATTAGCAAAACACTATTAATATAGATCTTCTAAGAAGACTGTACTCTGAGTAGCCTCTTCCTATGAAATAAGAGGCTAACCATTAAAACTATAATTTTAATAGTAAGAATACTGAGTATCAAGAAAGAAGGAATAAACTTTGAAGAATAGGGTAATTATGATAGATCTTTAAACTATCCAAGCATTTAGATATGAGCAAAAGAGCCAATATTGAAAGCAGTGATCCCCACATTTTTATATTTCTCACACTTTTAAATATTTATTTTTACTAATTTGTTTTAATTTTTCCCATTAAGTCCACTGCAATAAAAAACATTTTAAGAACATTCTAATTTTTTAACATTTATCTATTATATAGTAGACGCTATAATAGAAATGTGTAACATATATATCATAAAACAAAAGTCCTATTTTTTATATGTGTCAACAATAACAGAAGATTTTTTTATAGCTTATCCTGTACTTTTCCTTGTGTCTAACACCTCCACTCCACAACACAAGCCACTGATGATCAGCAAACTAGAGTTCACCACAAGTATTTTTGTAAATAAAGCTTTATTGAAATATCCACATTCATCCACCTATATACAGTCTAGAGTTGTTTCCAAGCTACCATGACAGTATATAAGTGCAACAGCAACTATCTGCCTCATAAACTCTAGATATTTACTCTCTTGTTCTTCACAGAAAAGGTTTATTAACTTCTGATCTAGAGTTTCTACAGTAAAAAAAAAAAATCTATTTAGTTATTTTATTTAAAACTTGATTATGAGCTAACTGTTTAATACAGTGTTTACTGATGAACTGAAAATTCTCCAGGTAAATAATTATGGGAATTCTAAAGTGGGAAAATTCTACAAGTTCTGATAAGTCATCTCAATTGGGGATAGTATTCAACATATTTCAAGTAACTACAGTGGGAAGTTGCTCTACAGAGTTTCCCTCAGTTGGCAGATTAGCCACCAAATTTAGCATAGCACATTAGCTGCAAAGTTCACTGCTGGTAGCACAGGTAATCTTTTCATTGTGTAAAAATCATGACAGCCTATGGTGTCTTCACTCCCGTAGGAAAGAGATTCTCCCAGTGGAGTCCAGAGTCCCCAGGGGGACCCTGAGACCAGATATGGCATGACTTGGTGAAGTCATAATTTCTGAGTGACCGAAGAAGGCTAACATGAAATCATGTCTAGGTAAGACTCTTTCCAGGTAGACAATAGACCAAATGAACTTAAAGATAACTAAATACAAAATTGTTCACTGCTATGGTTTCAGAATCCATATTCCAACTAGTCCCTCAGTTGCCAACGAATGGAAAAGTAGCAGGGAAAATTATCTACAGCTATGTGAAAGGCCAATAAAAATACTCCTGTTCCTAAATATACTCTGCACAAAGCTGGATTTTCTTTACCATTGAAACAACACAGAACAAACCAATGCTGCAGAAGCCAATAGAGAATCCAGCCTTCTTTTATTAAGCTAAACCAGAAATCAAAGAGATCTACAGAACATTGACATCACTCTTCTGGCTGACTTATTTCTATAAGAAATTTCTACAGAAAATACACTTATTTTCCACAAAATGGCATCTATGCTTGCATGTGATGGATTTATTTACAGTATTTTTAAAGGAATAGTAAATATTTTTAATTTTTGCTAAAGTTTCTCATATGATAAATATCAGAGGCTATGACCCACATAATTGACATGGGGAACAAGGACCCTGACAGCTGATACTGCAGGCCTGACTACTCCTGTTTTATCTCATACAGTATTTTCTTTTTGGAAAATACTTAAAAACTAAAATATTTTTCCAGTTTCTCCATTTTTTCCATGAGTTACAGAGAACCTATTTGCCACTCATATGTAAGAAGAGAGAGACAACTGTAGGCAAGAGAATACGTCCTACGCCACAAAGAGGAAGCAAATGCAAGCTTGAGAATGACCTTCAGGTACTTCAACCACAACCACATGCTCAAGGCTGAGGATGGCTCCCCATGCTACTCGGATCCGGTTGTGCACAAGTGATGTCCATGTAATTTACTTTGACTTTGCTCACTTGAGCCAGTTAGAACTGTGGGGATTTCCTACCAGGTAGGTGGTATAATGGGACAGAATCAGATGTAGGATAGAGGTGTGGGGATGAAAGAATTCAACAGAAACAGGGTGGAGAACAGAACGGTGGGATTTACTGAAATACACTGCTAAGGAGAGCAGACTGGAGAGGTTTGCTACCCAGAATGAGGATCCTAAGGCTCTATTTATATCCCAGGTATCCTGGATTGGTTCCTGGGTGAGTCCTGACCGATAATTCAAATTTGCACAATGGATCATCACCCTAACTGGAACATCAGCTTAGTGGCTCAAGTTTCTAGGATGATCCCAATCACCCCCTTTATCCATTCAAGCATCCTAAATTTGCCTTCTGGGCAAGGAATAGTGGCTTAACTTTAACAATGATACCAGGACAGGTGAAAAATAATTTGAATGGCATTTGGGGAGTCAAGATACTAGTAATTAAGAAGAGGCTATCGTGTAATATCTACATTTCAAACGGCATGAATGGTAAAACTGGAATTGCAGATTTCTCTCTCTGAATCCCTAAGGAAAGACCCAGCAGATGGGGTTAATTGTAGCAGAGATGATATCTGCCCGCCTAAAATAAGCAGCAGCAGATCCATGGTTCAGGGAGAGGCCAAGGTAGATGACCAGCAAATACACTGGGGGAGCCAGCAAACGGGACAGGAAAGGTGAGTCATTGCCAATTTTGTCAAAGAACAAAACTTGGCCAGGTCTGCCCTTGATCTGCCCTTGATCTGCACTCCTCTGCCCTTGCAGAAAGAAGGGGGAACTAACTGAAGTTCTTCTCTGCCACCCAATCACACTAACCACAGCTCAAAACCTATCAGTCAAGATCCTAAAACCTAAAAGTCATTCAAATAACTTGTAACAAGTTTCATTGTTTCATTAATACTTTCATAAAACTGATATTGGCAAACTTATTGCTATGTGCCTATGGATATAAGCACACAGAGCTGATGAAACTCCAGTGCATAAAGGAATTGTCATGTAAAAGTCATCTGTTAGGATTTCAGCAGAAGAGTTCTTCCTAGGACAAATTGTGCTAGGCAGGTAGGTAAAATAGCACTGTATTTATATGCAAGGTAAATTAAACAGACATGTGTCTAAATACCTAAGAATTAGAATGCTTTCACAGTAAAACTCAGCATATATTTTTACCATCTGCATCTGAGGTACATGCATGTACTCCCATTGTGAACCATTTGTAGTGATGAACACAACTAAAACTTTTACTTGAAAAGTAAAACCCAAAGATATTCAGATTTTCCCAATTCCCTATATAAAATCACTCTCTGGTAATAATATACATTCATAATTGCCAACAGCAACAGGCAGTTCTGACAACAAAATTAGGAGGAGAAAAATGTCACTTACCTGTGGTCAAGATGGCTAAAGTCCTGTAAATTCAGTTCCCTGGTGTCTTGTGTCAGATAAATGGTATCCACATCCTATTTGAAATACAATTCAATAATAAATAGTGTATGTAGTGGTGATGGAGGTTACAGGCAGACCACGGTAAAGACTTTGAAAAAGGACAATTTTAAGGCAAAAAAAAAAGGCGGGGGGGGGGGCGACAAAGAGAAATAAGCCAGTCAAACATAGGAATATTCTGTACATGTGAGTACACACAGATACATACCCATTGTACTTCTTCTCTGTATGAAAATCCAAGCCAGTCACAGACACAGGCATACATCTGAGAAAATCCACCTAAAATCCACATACAACAGAAATGTGATAGGTTTTCAGTTCAAGGGATTTTTTAAGTTCAAAGAGAAAAGCTTAAATATGGCTGATGTTGACACTGCTGATTACTCTTTGCATTTGGGAAAAGGCAAAGAATTTTTTTACCTTGTTATATAGTAACTACATAGCAGGATGCAATACAACTTAAATATAGGACTTTTGTCCACCAATCTGAAGTTTATGCACTGCAAATTACACCTTAAAACTAATTGTACCTTTACAGTAGCATGCTAGAAATAGACTGTACTTCCTGGCAGGAGAACTCCATGCAACCATTTACATTTTGGTTTTCAAATGCATGCTCACCACAGGGACCCTGCTCAGGCACAGTCTGGCTGTCCCACAAAGCCTGGAGACTGGCCAGCCGCTCAGTTGGCTCCATGGACACTTTCTTCATGATTCTCCTGCAAGATCAACAACAACAATAATCAATTTCAAAATTCCAGGTTTTGTAAACTGCATGCTGAGTTATTTGGAGATAGGCCTTTTTTTAATGAAGCTGGCTGTCACTTCAATGTTGGCAAACATAATTCCATTTTATGAACACCTGGGACCTGCGAATTTACAAAAATTTAATAATAAACATCTTTATTTACTTTTTTTATTTAGCTATTTATTAACCAGGTAACACTGGTTAACAACAGAATTATAATGCTTAAATTATATAATTTAAGGAACTAGGTTCACACCCCCAATGTTAAACTCCTTTAATTCATTTCCTTTTGAAAGTTAAAGGTATTCAGCAATGTGACTGTGTCACAATGTTAAGTATCACTGGAACAGTTAGAAAAGAGTATGTTCTATTTAATGAAGTAGAATAGTATATCATAGGTATATCATATTACATGTATACTAACAACAAGTCATTAACATTCAAATTTTATAAAAGTACAAATCTTGCCGGGCACGGTGGCTCGTGCCTGTAAGCTTCAGCCTATGAAGCGGCTGGGGATTGTGGTTTGAGTCCCACCAGGGGCGTGGGGAGGCCTAGTCCCAAAAAAACAGCTGGGTGTGGTGGCACATGCCTGTAATCCCAGCTACCTCGGAAGCTGAGGCTGGGGATTGCTTGAGTCTGTGGTACCCCAGGCAATGTGAGCAAAAATAGCAAGACCTAGTCTCAATAAATAAATAAGTAAAAAATAAGTAAAAATAAAGAAATAAAAGTACAAATCTTGCTTTCCGTCCTCCCATAGCAGCCCATACAAATGCCCATCAAGACACTGGAAGAGCTATTCCTTTCACTATATCTTATCCTGGTCCAAGGTGGCCCTGGGGCAGAAAGCATGTTCAGTTGAATCTCTCCCAATCCTCACTGCATCCTCAGAACCTCAACAAGTCCTTGCCTGCACAAACCCAGAGAGGAGATGGCATAGTGCTTGAGAGAGAGACAGCTAACTCCAGGTTCATTCTTCACAGAATTGGCAGAGTAAGAGGGCCTTTCCCATGGAGTGACTGTGACACATTAGCACCTATAAAATTATAAGCACAATGCTGGGTGCCTGCTAAAGTCCCAAAAAATGTAGAAATCAATACTAGCCATTTAATGAACAATTTGTGAATTCATTAATTTACCCCTCCCCCAACTGTATCAAATGTCACACCAAGACCTGTTACCAGATGAATCTACAATAAGGAACTGTGGTTCCTGCTCTCACTGAGCAAGTAGTCTGAATGAGAACCAGACAAATAAACATGCATTATAAAGAAAAGCACCAATTTAGTGGAGGGGATAGGGGTGGGAGGGCAAAAAAGCACTTAACTTACTCTGGTGGGGAAGGACATGGAATTGTTAGGAGTTAGGAAACATTCCTGAAGACACAATATACTCATATTAGGACCTGAAGGAGAAATGAAGCTAATCAAGGGAGGATTAGCAGGTATTACAGCTAAAAGGGCAGTATTTATTTACCAGTGGCCTAAAAGAGTTGAAAACAGTGACTTATGATGGAGGGAGATAAAGACACGGGGGGGGGGGGGGGGGGGTGTTTATAGAGCCCCTCTTTAGGCTCCAGGCCTCTAGAGAGCCTCAAAGGTCAAATTAAGGATTTTCTACTTAGGTCCACATAGATAAACAGGAAGTGTGCAATGAATAGCTTGGCACTGTCAGCAAATAGGGGAGCAAAGGGCTCTGGAAATAAAGAGCAATAATTTGAAGGATTATCTGTACAGGGCCCCGCCAGAGTGAAGATCACAAACTTCTGGTGACTGAAGGGACTCACTCCCACAGTGCTTAGCGGCCCAAACTCGGGAGGCAAAGGTGGTTGGCTGGCTGCAGGGGTGTAGGTTTCAGGCAGGTGAACCAGAAACACTAGGGACAGAAGGAGCTGATGGGACCTGCCTGGGGCAAGGAATACCTCAGAAGCTAGAAAAGGGAGGCAGGAGGGAAGAAGTCAGGTATCCCAGGTGTGGAAGCCCTGAGAAAGTGGATGTGGTAGTTACTTTCAAGAGAGAAAAAGCAAAAGCTATGTCAGAGAGGGAGGAATTGATTGCAATTTCACCCCAGGGGAAGCTATTTCAGAGAAGGGTTAGGTCTAGACAAGGTCTAGGCTGTGGCATCAAGCCAAGAAGGTGGAAGTAGAAAGGACCAGTGTGGATGAGTAAATCATGCAGGACCATAGGTACTTGCTGTGATCTGTGTGCAAACGAGCCCAGGAAACATACTAAGTCACAATGACATATTTTAATTGTTTCTTAATGATTTCAAAGCACTTCTGCTCTAAAACATGCCCTCAGTCACCAAGAATTTCAATCACCTGGTAGAGCTTAAAAAGAAAATGCTACCAGTTATTTCTCTTTCCTGTTGGATGGAATCCAGATCAATTGTGCTGGAGCTTGAAAAGGTGCCCAGTTGACCTGTTCTACTCAAGAGAAAACCTCAAACACATTCCAAAAGCATTTAAATACAAACATTTTGCTAGGAACAAAAATATCGCTACTTCTTTGTAAATTTTGTGACTGAAGTATCATCAGGTAGGACTGATAAATGTCAAATATCTAATTCCTTCCAATGCTTTTGGAAATATATGTGGGCATGATTTTTATCTACTTCCTACTATGATTGAGTATTGTTATTGTAAAAGTCCTTCATTTGAGGGAATTGTGGATTTAAGAAGATATTCACAATAAAAGTGATATTCTACAATCTGGCAATCTGAGTAGTTTGTTTTAGTTAAGGGCTATTACTCTGGCATTTCAGTGGCATTATTTTCTGGCTACAAGATAGAAAAGCTGTAGGAAGCAGATCCAAACATTTTCACGGGTGAATTAAAGTAAACCTTGAATATAGCAAGCTGGAATTGAGTCTGATTTCAGATGAAAATCCATTTCTCTACAAAAATTCTTGCTGTATCTCAGCAGTGCTGCAGGGCATGCTATTTCAGTGTCATACAGGATGAAGTTAGGCTAGTCAAAAGCAGGTGGGGGAAAGGCAAAAATCCCAGGCAGGAAGCTGGTGGGATTAAGAGGAAGGTAGTGGTTTAGGTTTCTAGGAAGAATTCAAGTAATCTTCATGGCAGATTCAGAGACCAGGGCCTTAATTTCATCCCCCAAACCACAATGGTCATTCAGACTCAAAGCTAAGAGGAAATCAGCAGGAGAGGGAGGGCAGAGGCAGGTAGCAGAGGTCTGTGAGAACAGAAGCTCTCTAAGAGCTTTGACAGTCTAATCTAAAAAGGGGAGAGTCCACATTCCCAGCGCCCCCTGTTGGAGGTTGACGCTGCGTGCCAAGCAGAAAGGAGGACTTAAGAGAGATGTAGAGGAGACACGTGGAGCACAGGGATATGGGAAAAGGAAATCACACTTGCTTCTTAGCCTTGGGCTTGCAGCAGGGATTTAGGGAACACAAAAGAGACACTTGGAGCAGACAGACATGGGTGAGACCCCATAGGAAGCCTGACAATGGCAGCCTATATCTTGACTTGGGCTTTAGTTTTGCACTTTTCCTTACAGATTTGCCTGGTCCCTTCTTGCCCCTCTTTTACAGGTTCCTACCAGAAGGTACGTTAGATGTGCCACAAGTTTTTGGGCCTCGTGGCCTGACTTTGGGCCAACACTGTTTGGTGGGGGCATTTACCCACCAAGGGTAACTGGTGTTACTGGTTGGAAAGTTATATACTTTCTTCTCTCCATTGTACACTAATTCTATTAAAGTTCTTTTCAATCGAAGGTTTACACACTAAAAATATATTTGTCTTTATGTGGTGGATGGCAGAACCCATTTAGAATATGCAAGTTTGGGGGTCTCGGAGAGTCCTTCAGTCTGCCTGTTAACAGAGGTACACATGACCTTTTCCCAAATCTTCAAAGCTATTCTGCAGATGGGCTGGCCTGAGCTCTTGCAAGAAGCTCTACTTCTAGAAGGGTCCTAATCTTTCCTTTAAAAGGAACTAAAAACATTTAGATTTCAGGAACTAAAGGAGACCTTGAAAGGAGGATGTTCATTTACATACAAGATATAGTTCTAAGAACTAAACCAGAAGGTGACAACTCTTTCATATGTATTCTCACACCTTGCACACAAACAAGAAGGAAAATCCAACCCACGCAAGTTGTTTTCTGCCTGAAGCTATACAACAGCAAAGAGCCCATCTGTGTGTCACAAGGCACCAGCACACACACAGAGAATGTCAGACGGAGACAGACAGACAAAGGTTTAATGGCAAAGCAAGCACCATAACATGAAAACCAAAATCCTAGAAACAGATCTACAAGGCCTGTCACTCACTCTCAGACAGGTCCCAAGCACAGAAGCAGCAACATCTACATTATGTGCATTTAATTTACACAGGGCTTAGAAAATAGTTCCATGTGGCAAGTATTGAGGAAGCTCACGACAAGTACACAGGCTCTCTATGCAAATCACATGCTGAAACTGTTGACATGAGACAAAAAAAATCTGTAAATCCTTTTAATCTACTCAAATTGACTGACTAGTTTAAAATTCCATTTCAGTGTTCTTCCTATAGAATACAGCAACTGTCTGCAGAACAGCGTGTTTTGAAGTCAAACACATGCGGGAACACTGCTTTAGAAAAGTGAGGGGCTGTCAGAGCCTGGAAAACACCTTTCTTTTGTTTACACATCAACTCCCATTTTGCCACTGTCTCCACAATAATCACTCCTTTTTATCCTTCAATGACTTTCGACTTCATAAAGGATTTGCAATGCCAGTTTTATTAGAGTTGTAAAGAAATATTATCCTAACATATCAACCCTAACACTCAGCCAACTTTTAAATGTGTCACACATGAAAGAATTATCAAGCCTGCTCAAAGTTAAAGGAAAAAAAGCATGTTAGAAAACTACTATTCCACCAATTAAAAAAAGACTAAGAAGTATGTGATTCACAGTAGCAACAACAAATAAAATTACAGACTACAATCAACTTACATATCAAGATAAATGTAGGAGCTTGCAAAATCATAAACATTTTTAAAAATTACCTAAAATTGTCACCAATTTCCTGTTCCATAGTGTAAATTTTATTCTAGGTAATTAACTGCCACAGCAGCTCATACAGCTAAAATATGTGGAGCTCCATTTTAAAATACTTTACAATCCTCACAAAACTGAGTTAATATGACTATTCCCATTCTGCTATGGGAACACAGAGGCACTCAGACAAGAGCTGGCTTGCCTAGAATCTCAACCCATAAAGTATCCAGGCAATCTGACACCATCCTGGTTCCACATGGAGGCTTTCTCCACTCAAGTCCCTAAAGCAGCATTGCAGAACAGTTCTCCCTTAGGTGGAAGTCATTTTATTCTCAAGTTCAAAACCATGAGGAACTCCCTAGTGCCCATACTTTAGGCTTTAATTCAGGCCCTGTTCAGTGGGATGCCAACTCTGTCTCAATCATTTCTGCAGGTCTTCAATTCCAGCTCTATTAGGCTGTTGCCGTCCCCTAAAGGCAAGATACATCTGTCCCTACCCCCTCAAACCCAGTTATCCTGTTCTTCCCCAGGCTCCAGCCTTTTCAGTTTCCCCACTGAGCTCTCCCCGATTCTCACCCCCCCCCCAAAAAAAGCACTCCACTCAAAAACAGAGGAAGACAAACTCAAATCAAACATTATTCTCTTGATATCTTGAATTAAATATCACTTTCCCTTCTCTGAAATCCAAGGATGTTTCACTATCTGCATTTATAGTAGTTCTAGAACTTTCTTACATAATCTTTAGACTGTAAACTCTTAGAAGACAGGTGATATGTTACTCATCTATGCAGGTATGTCTGAGGAAGTTTCTGAGTGAACACTTCTGAAATTCACTTTAAATTGTCTAAATACTTAAAAAAGAGAAAACGAAATCCTAACTTGGTTTTGGAAAGTAGCCAAAGTTCTTATTATTGAAATGCTGAAGGCCATAATACAAAACAGCTTCAGGAAGAGAACTGCCATCTCAGATACCTCTGTAAAAACAGATTAAACAACACTTAGGCTACAAATATTTCCCAAGTTTTTCCTGACTATTGTTCAGTCTCAGAAGGAGGGCTTCAAAGAAAGTCAGAACCACACTGCAAAATGAGAGTATTAGCAAAACACTGCTAACAAGTGAAACAACTCTTAGTCTTAAATCTTTAATTATCCTCCGTAAGTTGAAATAAAGTTTCCAAATTTGATGTCATTTTGTAAGAGAAAGGGAAAAAAGAAAATCATCCCAACAGATACATGTGAGAGGAGAAGAGACGATTCTGGTGTGAATATTAATTCCAATTAAAATTTTCCTATTTCCCCTGCCCCACCCCCACCCCCATATTCTTGGTGATAATCATGAGGACTGGTTACATTTTACAGATATTTGCATACTATTTTTATATATGTGATTTGGATCGTGACTATTAGTTTCAAGATTCTATTTGGGCCAGGCATGGTGGCACATGCCTGTAATCCAAGCACTGGGAGGTAAGAGGCCAGGGATCGCTTGAGTTCGTGGTTTCAAGAGTACCCTGGGCAACATAGGTACTCTCAGCATAGTACCTGGTCTTGAAAAAGCAGCCGGGAATGGGTGCCTATAATCCCAGGTATCTGGGAGGCTGAGGCTGGTGAAAGCTTGAGTCCATGGGATCAGGACTACCCCGTGCAACATAGTGAAACCTAGTCTCAAAAAAAAAAAAAAAATTATATTTGGCAGAAGCAAGGAATTCAGATCTGAAATAACAGTTTTATTTCTATACAGTGAATTTCAGTTTATTCAAGAACTGATGGTCTGAACTGAGGGCTGTGCTGGCTGTATTCCTCCCAGTTCTCCTGCTTTTTGCTATCTGCTCATTAGACACTCTCCTTCACTGGGTCAGTCTCAACCGCAAGGGCCCCAAATAGGAAGAATGGAGTTGGGGAATCCAAGGTCCCCCTAATACATTATCACTCTAAAAATGTATTTGTGGGATAAAGGACTCAAGAAAGACTTGGTGATTCCAAGTAGAGCTTATTAAAAGGAGAAAAGTATTCCTAGGAACATACTGATATGTGTTTTGTGTTACTGATGTAAAGGAATCATTTCCCTTACTAACAGTTTTGACTGAAGGTTCTACTAGGAATGCAGAAGGCCAAAGTTACCCACTGCCCCACCCTCTCTAATCACAATAATCAACACCTACATATAATCATACACTTCCCCTGTCAAATCACATGAAGCCACCTAAGGAACTCCAAGAGAAAAAGTAGAACATGAAAGTCACAAAATATTAAGAGTTTATTTTGACAAGCTAGACTGTATGCAGGGTAGGAAAAGGAAATGAAAGTCAAGTACATGTAAACCATTGAAATTCTCTGCCAAGTCATTTTGTAAATTATAACCCATGCTTTCTTCCCCACTGGTATGTACATTTGAAATGCCTCGTCTTATCTTTCCCCACTCTCTCCCCAAATTTTCTCCATTCCTTGGCACAAAGTAAACATAAAATAACTGTGCTTACCCAAAAGCTCTACTATCCACTGTCAAGGGATTGGAAATGAATGAAAACACAACCTGTGTGTTCAAAGAGCTTCCAAGCTGAAAGAGTAGATAGGTTATCCCTGGTGCTGGGCATTATTTTTACTTTCCCAAGTATGTTGCGAGGTGATTATTGCTGCCTCCGGCAACAATCTCCCTTATTCTACAAGACAGCTGCCTTGATGATAGCTATAGGCTTTATACCTCCCATTTGGAATACAAGCAAAATTCCCCTGTACCTCCTCATGCCCCTTTAGTACAGCCAATTACTAGTTCCCCTCCTTAAATAATCTTCTCCAAGAGGTTTTCTGTACATGCTTTATCCACATTCTAACTTTATCACATAACCATAGCTATACAAAGACACTGGAGCTAGTCTAGTCAAGGTCACCATGACCTTCACAAAGTCCACCAGACAGGGCTCTGCCCCCAGTTTGTTCTGCACCTAGTCTCACCCTGCAATCATCAATTTCTCCTTCAGAACCTTCTTCTAGGCTCTGGGTTTCCATTGGTGCTCTTCTTTCCTCAGCAGCCTGTTTTACCCAGCTCCCTCTGCAGCTCTTCCTATTTCCCTGACCTCTAAATGTGGGGCTCCTTCTATCGACTAAGCCCTCTTCTGGGCCCACATCCCTCTGCAGCTATCTTACTCACGTTCATAAATTCAAGACCACCTCTACACTAATAATTAGCACATTCACTCCAGCTCCAGATCTGGGTCTCTCTCTCTCCTCCAGGCTCCACAGGTACCTCACATCTCCAATCCAGTATGCTTAAAACAGACTGCTTAAGGTGAGCCACCACCCCCAAAATAACTAAAGCTTGCTTGCCCCATGCTCACCCAGGCCACTGCATCCCAATGAAAAGGAGCACTAGTCACATACCAGAAATATAGACACATCCCTACTTCTTTTCCCCTTCCCCACTGTCCTTCACCTGCCTCACCCACCAGCAAGTCCTATATTCAAAATAAATCTTATAGCTACTGTTTTTATCTTTAATGTCACTACTTAGTCTTGGCTGCACAGATAGTACTCTCCTAGAGTACCTCGGGGTAGACAATGATATAAAATATACATACATAAAATTTTTAAAAATAATTTATCAATTAGCTTTCTACTTTGCCATAAAATATAAAAGGAATCACATCACATTCCTACTTAAAAACTTCCAGTGGCTTCCCAGTGAAACACTACATATCCTCCACTTCACCACTTTCCTCTACATTAACTGGTCATAGTCTATTGTGTGTAAGCCCATCTTACACCACTTCTCATCCCCTTCCATCTCTATTCCCCTTCCTTCATGCACTCCAGTCACACTGTGTTCTTTCAGTTCCTCAAAGGAACCTTTATAAGCAGAAGAAATAGCATGAACAAAGGTCCTGAGAAGAAAATGTTTTCTGTCATCTTCAGACTCCTTCTCTTCCACTAGGTCTTTTCAAAGTAACATGGCCACAGGAAGTTCTTGCAGACAGAAGTTTATACCAGTCTTTAAGAAATATCAGTTGCATTTATTCACATTTACAGCTATTTCATTTTCCCCTTGGGGGGAGGTAGGGTTGTGGAGAGCACTTAGTACTCTGCCCAGCGTAGGGTCGAGCTCAATAAAAAACCCACCTGGTGAATAGATTTCCAAACATTTCTGACATAATGTGACATGAGTCGGCAGGGGGAGTGACTACCAAAGTCAGCAGAAGCAAGCACATGGGGACTCTGAGCAGGGGAGCAAAAGTAGGTCAAGACCAGAAGCCTTCAGGAAGAGACTGTGTTCAGGAACAGGCTGGACTGTGGGCAGGATGACCATGGTATGCTATGGCTGGCAACTCAGTGTAGATGGTGTCGAGAAGCCTAAGCACTAGCAAACTATGTCAGGCACAGACACTCTCTGGATGATGGAAGAATACTGGCAAAAGGTGGTTGCAGACAGGAAATGAGTGACACAGAACAGCTAGAAAAATGCTGCTCTGGGGACATGAGCAGGTTGGAATTTAGGCGGTGGAAATGGGATGGGAAGACAGACAAACCACCAGCCCAAGACCTAATAAGACAGAACGAAAATAACTTGGTAACTAATTAGATGTGAGCAGCTCAGCTTTTAACTTGGGAGATGTAAATGTAAATGAAATGATAAAAATGGGAATGATGAAGCAAGGAAATAAGACAGAACCTGAAATATAGGCAGGTGTGCAGGGAAAGTAAAAAGTTCCTTTTGGGACATGCCAAGTGTGAGGTGTTTGGGAACATCCTTAGGGAGATGCAATCAGCAGCTGGGAGATGGGGATGAAGTCAAGGTGCAGGCAGAAGTCACAGATCTAAAACCAACATATGTACATAATGAGTATTTCCCTAGAAATAGAAAAACAATTTTCTCTGCGAAGAGAAAAATGAAAGACTCTAAACCAAAAATAAAACTATCACCCCACTCCACCCTCCCAGATCCCTAGACTACTAAACAAATAAGGTTGTACTTTAAAGAAAATGCGTTTCTAAATATTGCTCTGAGGGCCTTCTAAACCTTTACAGGCTGTGCTTAATAATTTTCTTATTTCATCCATGGTAAATTAGAACAAAAGGAAGGACATTTTAAGGAAACTCTTGTATAAAATCACAATATTAAAAAGTAGCTTAAGGAAAATGGGTTACAGTTATTGCTAATTTATGAATAACCCAGATAGTCCTCTGGTGGTTTATAGGGTGAGGTGGTAACTATTCCAGAGAATGTTTTCTGATGGATAATTCCCCATCACTGTTGTTTCATTTCTGAAACACATCCCATCATCCCCTCTGAGTCCATGACTCTCCTCACACAAGACCAGTACAGGCCTGCATTTAGTATCCTCATTCGGAGAAATTCCAAGCAGAGAGGGGACAGGGGGCAGCTGCAGCTCACCAGCTCACACCCTCCACACCACTGAACTGAGGCCAGCAGCACTCAGCCCCCTCCATGCCCAGCCTGAGGGAGGAACATGGGAAACTTAAGCTTCAAAAAGAAAAAAGCCTGAGCTAGACAACCAGAGGGCAAAGGGAAGGTAGCTTTGGTGGTATAGTGGTGAGCATAGCTGTCAGTGAGAAGAACCAAACAAGAGCAGGCAACAAGAAGAACCAAACAGAAGTCTGAAAACCAAGGTGACTCAAAGGGAGTTCCCATTCCAACTGAGCCACTTTTATCAACCAGAAGATCTGAAAGACACAAAAGAGTTTTTCTGCTGTTGTGTCTATTAACTTACAGGCAATATAATGTAGACACATGTTTCAAAAGGGCAACAGTCTTCAAAATTTCCCTTTTTACCCCGATCCTCACCTCACAAACAAGGTGCACAGCAAACCATCTTAGTCACGTCTATGTGAGGCTCCAAGGCCACTTCATATGCAGGGAGAGCTCTGGGAGAGAGACTTTCCCCAATCCCAATATCATCCCCTTCCATCAGAAAGGTATTTTGACTGTGAACTATTTTTTAAGGAGCTTTCTGAAAAGGCTCTCTCTGCCCTTTACCTCAACTAATATATTTTCCCCTTTCCAATAACCCCCACACTCCTTAAATATGAACTCTACTAATACTATCCAAGTACATAATCCTGACTGAAAACGCTCACCAAAATTTACTAATATCCCTCACTGTGTATTTTAGAAATTGAGGAGGTAAATGAAAAAAGCTAATTTTCATGTCTAGTTTCAAGTTTCTGCTTATTATCCAGAGTCGGGAAGGGAAAAGGGAAATGAAGCACTCTGACTCTTCATTTATACTACACTGGACAAAAAGTATTCAGCTCTCGGCATTCTCCTAGTAGTTGTGAGGGAAATTCAGCCTGTGGTAAACCTCCCGTTTTACTAAAAAGGTTTAAATGCAAAGGTTTATCTAATGAGTAAAATTGAAAAGATTTCCAAACCATTCTTAATTCAAGTTCTTTCAAGAATAAGGTACAGTCATATAGGAAATCTCAGACATAAAACACAAAGATTTGATCTGAGTTTAGGTATTTAATATTTAAGTAACGGAAGTGTGAGAGAGGAACTAAGAGACAAGAGAAGGAATATTCTCATTTCATCCTGAGGAAGAATTTTTTCCCTGCTGTGGGTCCCCCTCTTCCCAGAGAACTCACACTGGAGAGAGGCCAGGAAATATCCTCCTCAGGCAGGTACCAATGTGAGCCAGCACTTCACATACATCCTCAGGCGATGCCATCTTCATGGAGATGCTACACTTCTCAGTTTCCACAACCATCTACAAGAATCAAAATGGACATTGCTTAATAATGACTTCAGTTATTTGAATTTTTACTTTTAAGTAAAGTTACCTGTATACTCACACTGACATAATTAATGCATTGCCAGTTTTTAAAGATAACTGATTTAATCCCAGCCTAGGACAGGAGGCTGAGAATGGGAATCGTTTGAGTCTACGGGTTTGAGACCTGCCTGGGGCAACATAGCAAGACCTAGTCTCAAAAAAGAGCTGGGCGTGGTGGTGCACACTTGTAATCCCAACTATCTGGGAGGCTGAGGCTAGGGATCACTTGAGTTCAAGGTACCCTGGGCAACAAGAGTCTGTGGTTCCCTGGGCAAAACAGAGAGACCTAGCCTCAGGAAAAATAAAATTTAAAAATTAAAAAAAAATAGAGATAATACTCTTAGTTTAAGACTCAAGCGTTATTTGGACAGAGGGTGGAAATATTGTCACAAACATCCAGAAACTAAAACAAATGTTTCTAAGGGTCAAACTACAGATTCAAAAATACCCCCCCAACCTTGTGATACAGGTGATTGGGAACCCCAAAATGATGGAGACTGAATTCCACATTTGCACATGACTTTTCCTTTTGCCAAAACTTTGTCTCAAGGTACAGAAATAATAATTATGTTATAATCCTACAATCCTAGTATAAGTACAAATACTTCTTTTCTATGACTAGCTGACAGCCACCTGAAAACTACCTTTAAAAAAAAAAAAAACAATTTTTAAAACCAAAACACCTCAAAGATGTTTCAACAATTAGTAAAACCTTTTGCATGACAGCAGAAGAAAAATCAAACTTTTATGAAAAAACTCATTTTTCTAAATGAGGGAATGATAGAGAAAATCACCTGAAGGGAAGGAACAAGGTAATAAATGTTCCATGCAGGCAAAAACTGAGTCCTATGGTTACCTATTGGAGATGTCCAAAAACAGTTAGTTCTATAACTACATCAACCTGATAAAGGGCAGGTTGCAAAGGAGGCAATAGGGAGATTACAGACAACTTCAAATATAACATAATTCAATCACTTTGGATTTCAAAAATATTTCTGCAAAATGCAATTTCTTTGGATGATTGCGGCATCAAGAGATCCTCATACACTTACTACTTGGTCTTCATCTGTACCAAAAATATCAGGGAAACACCATACTTAATGTGCAACCAATGAATAGGATTAAGAAAGCAGTTTTTCAATTTACTTGATGTTGTCCTAAAATTAGCTAAACTAGAAATCATTTTAACCTGCCTTTTAGTGTTTATATTAAAAGGAAAAATAATGTAATTTGTCAAAATAATGACATCAAAGAAAAAGATATAAGTAACTTAAATCCTTAAATGTTACTTTTCCATTATGTATCTTTAGAGGAATCTTTTAAGAAGATTTTAATATATATCACCTCTCTGCCAGTTAGAGGGCTTCTTGTATTTAAAAATAAACAAAACATTTCTTCTAAACCTAACCTTTAGTACATTCCTCAAGAAATTAATAATGTGGGCTTTGAAATTCTCTAGGCAAACATTACACTGGTGTTCTACAAGCTGGTCCAAGAGCTATTTCCCTGGGGGAAAAAATAGCAAACATTTCTATTCCTGGAGATATTTGCTGATCTACCTCAGGACACAACAGTCATGTGTCTTAAGAGTTGTTCTGTGAATTAGGCTCAGATGCTTCATGTCATATTCATGTTCAGAAAAGCCAACACTTTGAGGGTCGGCCATTTTGTTTGTATTTTACACCCCACCCCCAACTTCCTACCAGAGGCAATTATATCTCTCACCACAGGGTATTTCTACTTCCCTCATCTCTAGTTCATTTATTCAGCTAGCAGTTTGGGTGTGAGTAATTACATTATTCTAATTTCCCTTAATCTTAACACCTAATCATACTTAGCCACAGAGGATTGAATAGAGTGACAGGGAAGTAAGAAAAGTGATAGGTGGGGGAGAAGTGAGGTCTTCCAATTCACTCTCACAGAGAAGTCCTCATACAACCATGCCATAAGTCAGCACCTCTGCTTAATGTAAAGACTGCAGAAAATCACAGGGTGAGTCCAATAGTTAATCAGTTCACCAGTGAAAAGGACAGACCTTTCTTTTTGTTTGTTTTTTTTTTTTTTAAGGACAGACCTTTCTAATACTTTTTTCTCTCCTTTATTAACAGGGAAAAAAAGTGTTTCAAACGATTTTTGCTTTGACACCTAGCAGGGCATAACCCATGACTTCTGGCATACTTTTGAAACAGTAATGAGAGACAGAATTCCAGATGCTTGTTAAGACTCAAGTTTCCAATTCCTACCCCATCACCTCTTGCAAGGTAGAAAAACCTGAATGAACTTTGAGAAGCATTGTTTACTAAACCGAAGACAAAAGATTTTTCAGATTACCTCTAACAAAACAGCTATGTGTGGCTTGCCACAATCATTCTAAGATGTAGCAAACAATTATCTACACATATGTAACATAATAAACAAATGCAATAATTTTATTTTATATTTATATAACATATATTTATACTTTATATAATAATTTACATTACATACAAATAATGCATACATTGTATATTGTTCATATAGTTCACATTTAATATGCATAGTTATATAGTGTATTATGTAGAAATCAGTATAGTCTACATTATACATATATACACATACATACATATATATACCTACACACACACATAAAGCACAGGAGGTGTTTCAGTTGTATAAGAAACAACTCCAAAACTCTAACTATAAAACTATGTAACTGTTGGTTTCATCTACTGACCACAAAGACATTGGAACTTGAACACCACTAAGTGCTATAGCAACAAGAGTTGGAAAACAAGAGAAGAAAGGAACAGTAGTAAATGTCACACTTCATTATCTCAGTAACAATTCACACTCACTCAAATGCAATGAATGTGTATGTCCCAGACAGTTTATCTGAATTTATAAACTAAAATAAAATAATGACAACAACAGCAATGAACACAAAGTTAATAAAAACCAGAGAATATTAGAAATAATATCCTAATCAGACTAGATTGTGAGTGCCACAGGCAGACACAGTCATCCTTATAAGAAACATATAAGAGTCTAGGTCTTACTATTTTTGCCCATGGAGCCGCAGGCTACTGTTGCCCGTGGTACCACAGACTCAAGCAATCCCCTGCCTCAGCTTCCCATGTAGCTGGGATTACAGGCGTGCACCACCACGCCCAGCTATTTGGGGCTAGGTCTCGCTGTGTTGGAAAAAAAAAAGAAGAGGCTTGTCTAATGGCAGTGGCCCCACAACAAAGCCCCAAGGGAGGAGACCTACCATCAGCTGATGGATGTCCCTTCGAGTATCTGCTCTTCCAAAATATAAGGTGGAGTCATGCCCCCAAAGCCAAAGACCGAAACATGACTGAAGGAGCAACAAAACGTAGCACAAACTGCGGAGAACAGATCCACCAAGACCAAAGGTGCTTCAAAAGCAGTACAGGAATGATAAACAGCACGTTCTACCAAGTCCGGGGAAATAGCACCCTCACCAAGGACGAGGAAATGGATCAAAGAAAAAAAAAAGACTAAAGAACTAAACAAGGACAAACAGCAAAAAGAAAGGAGGCAAAGA
>PVHY01012156.1:0-45502 GCA_004024945.1 Uropsilus gracilis
AAAAAAACCTGATGTCAGAGGAAAGACATTGAAATTGGAAATCCTTAAATCCAGGATGTAGTATTCATTGAAAACATCCAACCCTAATTATACTGGAATTTATGACACAAGCAACCAATAAGAGTCAAAATTATGTTGGTGCAGAATTACCACTTACACATTCATATTTTAATATTTTTATAATTTATACGTAGTTGTGTAATCATAAAAAATATACAAGTTTATAAAGACAAAAGTTAAAAACTCATCCATATGATACTATGACTAAGAATTTGTTGATATGAGCTGATCTTAAACCAAATCCTGTTAAGTCTCCATTCAGCAAGTCTTCTAACCCTTCCAGGTCATCTTGAAATCAAGCTGCTTATTATGCACCTCCACTGTCTAAGACTTTTTATTGCCGGTGTAGACAAGTATACCAGTGCTGTACTGAAGGGAGGTCTGTGCAAAGGGAGGGGCGCCCCAGCTGTGGGTTTGGGTACAGGCTGCAGATGCTTGGGCCGCACTGTGCACTCGCAGCACAGAAGTAGGTGGCTGAGTCCTCCAGCT
Source organism: Uropsilus gracilis (assembly GCA_004024945.1). NCBI lineage: Eukaryota > Metazoa > Chordata > Mammalia > Eulipotyphla > Talpidae > Uropsilus > Uropsilus gracilis. The sequence goes on from PVHY01012156.1 coordinate 550, forward strand.
GGGAGTCTGAGATGTTCAGGGTGCTGTACTTTTCCTTACTGTTCAGTGAGGTGCTTAACCTTCCCTCATGCTTCGGTTCCACTGAAGCTGTGTAGAACAGGTTGACCAGGCCACCTCCAGGATTCTGGCGGAACCACTGTACAATTTGCATAATGGTAGAGAAGTTGCACATTAGAGTAGCGCTGGTTCCTTCCTGGAGCCTCAGGGATGGAGTCTGATCTACCTGCACCCCTTTCAACCCTGCATGGAAAGAGAAGAACAAATATATATGATCTCAATGACAGAGTCATTGGTGCAAATTCCAAACTTGGATAATATCCCAAGAAACACCATGAGCCTCAAGGTGTTCCATGTCTACAAACCCTTTACTCCCCCCCACCATCAGCTGTGGTTCTCTCCCCAAGCCTCCACCTGTGACACCCCCACTCACTGTCAACATGGACCCACAGAAGCCCCAGTAGAGCACCCCAGTGTCTCATGATTCCTGCCCTGTTGCTGGAAACTCTTCACCCTGCTCTGGGTGCCTCCACCCCTGCTCTGATAGCTGCCAAACTTGGGTTCAGGCAATTACAGTCAGCATGCTCCATCAGAATCACTGAGCACCAATCACATTTGAGCTCTGTCATTCACCTTAACAGGAGACTCCACCCACAAGGCCCTTGAGACTGCAGGATAATTTCACCAAAACTGAGGGACCAAACATTCAGCACTGGAAGGGAAAATATTCCCATTATATGAGATTATAAGGTGGATTGTTTCTTGTTGAAACACTTCATGTTAAAAGAGAGTAAGGATTCGTATGTGAGAAAGAGAGTACCATACTACTACTTAAAAAATTCAGTCTATCAGTTGGGCTAACATATCTGAAGAATCATGAAGCATTGAAACAGGGCATAGGAAAAGTGACCCTGTTTGCCACATTGCAATTTTGACCTAGAATTTAAGTATTCAGTTATATGAAAATTCTAATGGAGGGATATTTTCTGATATTGTATTGCATTTTGAAGAAATATATACATTTTCTGAAATGTGGAAATTTCCAGAAAGTCACAACATGTATTTACCTTCTGCATAGCAAATGATTCTTTCAAGAGTTGGGGATATTAAGAGACATGTATCATGTCCATTACCACTAATTTCCACCTCTCACCTTCTTCTGTCACAACCCACACAGCTGATTCTGATGGGGTAGAGATTGCTGCTCAGCCTTGTTAATACCTTTTCTTTTCCTCCTTCTATTTTTGTGAATCATCACTGTCTCTTTCTGTCTGTCTTTCTTCATTCATTTATCTACTGTCTTCATGGTTCTTATTCCTAGAGGAGAAATATGAAAAAGTGGGATATTAGTGGTACCAGAATTATTTCTAAGTTCATGGACTTGGGATTTATTTTAATAAAATTAAAGTATAGTAAACAACTAGTGATGTGGTGTTCTGTTAAAATTCCATGCTTATGTGCCCAGTATTATTTCTATTCCTTGACCTCAGCTCATAGGATCATCCTCAGCATGGATTTATAAAACATAGGCTCCAGCTTTACAAAGTTTATATAGAGTAACAAAAATGAAAATCTCACATGAACTTCAGACAGTGTTCACCCCTCTTTCAGCCTTTGTTGCATGTGCTTTGATTGACTCACCTGGTCTCTTGACTGTTCATGTTCAACCTTCTGAGACCCTCAGGAAGTCCTTGTCTTATAAGGTCCACAGTGCCTCCTAGTGGGCAGACGCCATCAACAATAGCATCTGCAGATGGGCCAACTAGCTTAGCAGCACTATAATCTTAGTCCCTTTCACCCCATATTCCCTGATTAAGAAAATACAGATGAGTGGAATATAAATTACCTGACTATCTTAAATGGGAGTTTTAAAAGATACAATTTCTAGTTTCAAAATGTGATTTGAAGGAAATATCTTCTTCTATTGATGAACAGTTATGATGTTGATTTGCTTACCTCAAAAATATAACAATTCAATGCATCATTTTGAGCATTCTTTATATAATTTATATTCTTTATATAATAATATTCTTTATTCTTTATATAATATTCTATTATAACTAGATCACATGTTTCTCAAGGAACAGAATAGAAGAAGTGGACAGACAAGTCAGTGGATAATAAGTGAAGTACACTTCATATAGAGGGAATATGATGGATAAACTCTCTCAGGAAGAAGGCTGTGAATTCATGTCATGATTATTGTGTTGGATCGAATTATTTAATTATTTTATTAAAGTTCATTAGAACTGCAGCTCATATACTTAATTGGTAAACTCTAAAATTGCTGTCTGACATGGAACTGGCATTAGTTTGCTTCAACTAGACAGTTATGTAATTCCAAAGAGAGTAAGTTAGTAAGAGAAAATGTACATCCAAGGAGAAGGAATGCTATGTACAAGGAAGAAAATTTATAGAATGTTGAAGATTAGGTATATATAGGTATGTACATATATCCATGTAAACATACATACACATTTACATACAGGAACAAATACATGTAGTTTAAAGATACCTGTTATAAAATGAGACATTGACTATATTTTCTATTTCAGCAGAGACAAAAGAAAAATTTTATCATTGCAACAGAATACAAGGCAGAGCAGAAAATTAAAAGAATAATAATCGCAAGCACATGAGGATCAACACCAAAACTTTAGAATTGACTTCATATATATTAATATTCAAAACAAAAAAAGCTGAGTTTTAAGAAAAGTTTTTACACTTTAATCAGTGATCCTCCCAACCTGCATTCTTTCACAATTTAGATTCTTTCATGAACCAATTTTAAGTATAGTACTAATTATTGCAAAAACACAGTAAACCTCATCATCAAAACTATATATAACGATGCATCAGAAATCAGAAAAGGTTGAGTTTTTAACAGCCTGGGAACTCTAGCATGAGAGGCTGCTCACAGCACAGCAGCCCATAAGGACCTAGTCACACACAGGACTAACTCCTGTTGCTAAGGTAACACACCTGCAGGATAGGGAGGATCTGGCGTGGCATTCTACATCTCAATGGTCTTCAGTCAAGACTTGGACTGAGTTTATCAAAAACTGAGTTTTAATGATCCAGGCACTCCAGCGCAAGAGACTGCTCACAGCACAGCAGCCAAGAAGCAGACTAGGGAACCAAGGACACTGACTACCTAAGTCTGTCAAAACACCCCAACTAAAAAAGTTTATATGACAAACCCTAGATACACCACTAAATAAAGCCACCCACTCAGGGGCACTGAGAAATATTTAAAACCCATCAACCTAAAAGAGGACAAACAACCAAAAAGAGATAGACAATGCAATAGAAACCACATATACACACCACATCCACTGACCAAAAAGGAACTTGTGCCCCAAAATAGCCAACAGAAACAAGATATATCCACCACAGAAGCAAAAGCACAAAGCTAGAAATAACCACAACTTGGTCAGCTTGACCATGCCATCTAATTCTAGAACAGCAGTGAATCAGTTTGGAGAGCAAATATGAAGGTAAAACACAGGAAGAAGGAAAAACACAAATACTCAAGCAAACCCTAAGGAAAATAACTCACCACCAACGAATAAACAATCTGCATGAACCAACATGAAGGACATGAAAGAAATGCTATATGTGTCAGACAAAGAATTCAGAATCTACTTGTTAAAAGCATTAAAAAGATGGGAAAATGGGGGGAAAGCAAGAGGTCAGAAACTTTCAATTAGCTAAGAGAAGTAGAAAAATATAAAAAAGAATGCAGCAAAATGAGCAATATCATTGAAGAACAGAAGAATGACATTGAAACCATAAATAACTCATTTAGGAAGACTGGAATTACAGCAACTATCTTTTCTTTCCAAAATGGACTGAAACCTGAAAGATACAAGAAGAAAATCTGAAAAATTCACAATATGTTGAAACTATATAATACAATTTGAACTACAAATGAATCACACAAGAAATCAAGAAGAAAATTAGGAAATAGATCAAATGAAAATTGAAACACAACATACACTTTCTATTCAATGTAACAAATGAAGTACTATGAGGGAAAAGTTCACAATGATAAATACCTACACTAAAGAAGAACAACCTAATTATCACTTCAAGGAGCCAGAAGAACAAAACCTACCAAAAGAAAGTCGAAGACCTGCAAAACAAAAATTAGAAATAATAAGAGCAGAAAGGAAAGACTACATGAAGAAAAGTTTTGTGACATTGATCTGGCAGTGATTGTATATATCACACCATCCATGCAATAAACAGAAAATAAAATCACATGTTGGTACTACAATAAGTTAAAAAGCTTTGACACAGTCAAGGGAAAAAAAATCAAAGCATTAAAAACCAACCTACAAATAAGAGAACAAACCACTAACCACCTACATGGAAAAGGGCTAATATCAAAATAAACTTGTAAAGAATAACCTCCGTGCAAAAATAAACAAGCCAAATACCTATTGTATCAACTAAAAACAAAAGACAAAAAAGAAGATACAGAATATACAATTGTCTGAAGAAGACACACATAAAAAATTGACTGTGTGAAACAGCTAAATATCACTGATCACCAGAGAAATACCAAACTTATCAGGAATGACCATTACCAAAAATACAAAAGACAAGTATTTTCATGTTAACTGAGAACACTCTCAAGTTCTTTCATTAGAAAGCCAATTGATCTTGCAACTCATAGACACAAGATTGATCTTTTTATGTTTTAATTTCCTCCCTTCACCTTGAACAATAAACAGCCTCCATTGACCATATGATTGGCTAAAGAAAGAAACGAGGGAAAACTATACTCTTTTCAATGTTTAACTTACATACAAGATTTTGTTCTCTCTCCTTCCCTTTCTCTCCCTTTTTTTCTTAATTAAAACTTGAATCTTTAAGACTTATTTCATCTTTCACCACTTCTATCACAATCCTTCAAAAAGATAATGTGTAGACAAGACCATCTATGGTAGTTTATCTCTCTTTAAGTATGACAGCACAGATCAATATCTACCTGTTGGCCTGGAACAAGATGGGGGCGTGGAGTGGAGGACAGAATTACAAGGATGAGTAAGAGGACCACTTTGTTCTTTATATGAGTTTCCTTTCAAATTACTTTGATGACATATAAGAACTCTGTTTCCTCGAACTCTGTTAGTAGTTTCATTAATGTGTAGCTGGAGAGTGCTTTGCTTCTTGTTCGTTTTCTCCAGACATGTGTGTGCTTTTTGAATTAACCACAGACTGAGGGACAAATCACCACAGACTGTGCTGGAACCACAGTTGAACAAACAATCAGAGACACTAGGCAGCCAGGCCCCTTCTGCTGCTCAGTTTGCGCTCAGCTCCCTCTGCAGTCTCTGTCACTGTGTCACTCAACGCACAGTAGTACACAGCTGAGTCTGACTCCTGGACTGAGGCTTTCTCCAAGTTGAAGGAATTGGGGTCTTTCCGGTAAGTGGCTGAAAATCCTTTCTTTACATCATCCGTATTGACTGTCTGGACTTTCAGCAGGAGCTGTGGACCTTCTCCTGGATATTGCACATACCAGAAAAGAGTGGCATATGTTGTGACTGAGTAAGTGCAATTCACAGTCAGAGGGTCCCCTTCTGAGAGAGTCACTTGACCTTCCATCTGGGTCACGGAGTCTCCATGTGCTTGTCCTAGAAATATAAAAGACTTGTGTCACATTGGACATAAGGTTTTTGCATAAATTTACGGTTCAATATTCACTGACATAACAGAAGGCAAAAATCCTACCTGTAGCAAACATTTTACTTACCAAGATATAAGAGCACCACAATCACTAAGCCAGGAGAAGAGTTCATCTCTAGAGAGTCACCTGAATAATGTTCTTTATTCTTAAGAAGAAATGTTGAAGTCACAATGAAATGATCAGTGCAGTTCTGCCTTTCACACTGGAAATACAGGTTTGTTGAGAAGCAGCATCCCCTGCAGGACAGAGTTTGAAATGCATGTTGTTTCCCAGATATCACCCAGTTTGGACCTTATTGATCAGGTACATATTGTCAGACTTTGGGGAAGAGGGAGGGCTTAGATCTTTAAACAACAGAAAATTAGTGATATATGACTAGTGATTCGGAGATCATCAGGGAAGTACAAAAACTCTGAATGACATACCATCTCCAACCAATTAGGATGCCTATTACACAAAGAAAAAAAATGCTATTAAAAATTAAGAAAACAAACAAGTAATGAGAAGACACAAAAAAACTGGGCCCATGTACACTGGTAATGAGAACTAAATATAGCAGCACTGAACTAAACAGAATGGTAATTCTGTTTAGTAATTCTGTTTAGTAATTCTGTAATATTAAGGATAGAATTGCAATTAAATCATGAAATTCATAGGTGGTGTAGAGCCCCCAAATTGAAATAAGGTAAATATATACTCAAAGTACTAAGAAATGTGTACGCCCATGTTCACAACATTACTGGTAAAAACTAAAAAAGATGGAAGTAACTAAAGTGTCTATCAACAAATAAATAAATCCACAAACATGATATTATTATGCAATGGAACACTAAATGCAGGAGATTCTTACAACATGGATGAAATTTGAGAAAATAATATATATGATGCAAGCATAGATGTAAAAATATAAGTAAATGTCTTTGTTTATCTCCTCTTAATCTGTTCTGTGAGTTTAATTCTTAGACCCAGTCAGAGAGTTAAAGAAGACAGGCAAAAATTTTCTTCTCTGTATGACATATGCCCAATAATAATTATGGGAGAAACTGATCTGAACAATCTAAGCTTCACACATATTTTGGGTCAATTTTATGGTCTTCTTTTGAATTTCCTTACTCAATCCTTCCAGGAAAATCCAGTCACCAAATGCAGAGCTTTTTATGTGGCTTCCTTGTTCCTAAACCTTTAGTAAAAATTCCATGTCTTTAGTCAAGCTAATAATTAGAAATAAAACCTTATTGATGAATGATAATTCTGGACACAGTGTATAAATATGAGAGGTGTTTTCTTACAGTGCTTTTCATCACACCTGTACCTTTGCTGTAACGAGATAGCCATGTCCTGTCTGCAATGATAGTCCCCTGCCTCAGTTCCCACAGCAGGACGAGGCACCAAGCAGAGCCCCAGAAGATGTGAGCACCTCCCTCCAATGTTCCTCTTACTGGGGCCTCACCCAGTGCACACAAACACACTAAAGATCTTCCTATTGTGAAGCTGAAATAAGGTTGATGCAATTGCTGGCCTTCTGAAAATCCAGTGAGTAGTGACAATATGTTACATTTTGCAGGTTGAAAGAGTCCTGGCAAATAAGGGAAATCATGTCCTGAAGGCTGGAATGCTTGTACAAAAATAAAATATGACTCCCCAAATTGATGTCACAGGCACAATTCAGGATCAGCCTTTTTCTGTGATAACATGGCCACTTAGTTTTAGTTACCAACCAAGCAACATGGTGCCATAGAGGGGGAAAAAACAGAATCGGGGGTTTTAAAAAGAGTGATGTGAACACCTTGCTACTCCTCCTTCCAGGGTGCCAAACATGCCTGCACCACCAGTCCTTAGTCATGGAGGAATAACATCCCCACTTTGGGGCTGCCCCAACCTAGCCACAGGGATGCCAAGGCCATGTCCAGATGGTTGGAGAATGTGTCAGTTCTTTCACTCATGGGGAAAGAGCTGTTCTTCCTATTAGTGGGGTTCTCCTGAGATGGGATCTGCCAGGTGGGAGTGGAATTCCTAGGTCTGTGTTGCTGATGCCCCAAAGCAGGAAACAGGGCTCTGCTGGAGCAGCTTGTTAATGGGGTCACAGCAGACTTCTCTGTATGACCCAGCCTCTACCAACCCAGGCTGCTTTTGGTGAACCAACTTTCAATGTGAAAACAGTTACATCTGTAAATGCAAACATGATATTCTTAAAAAGACAACAAAACAAAAGGAAAAAAATCAAGATTTGTAAGATACTAGGGGTGGGAGGGAATGTGACTAAAATTGACAGAACATGAGAGTTTCTGGGAGCAGTAAAACTATTCTGTCATGACTGTGTGACGTCTAGCTGATGTATCACACCCTCCAACAACAAAATTGTTCGCTAGTAACTACCAACCTAGAGGTGTCACCTGGTCACATACTGCTGATGATATTCATCACAGGAAGAATATGAAGTTGAATATTGTGTGGGACAATGATGGAATTAATTCCTCATGAAAATTATTTCTATTCATTTTTTAAAATATGATAGCAATTAGCATTTATAAAGAAAATTGTGGAAGTAATGTTTAACTAGTCAAATATGAAAAAGAGACAATGAATTTTTTACTAAACAATCCTTAAACATTCACCTATTAGCTTTCTTTGTTCACTGAGTGAAGTGGATGATAAATGCTTATAAAACTTTCCCCACTTACAGAGGAAAGCAATTATAATTGCAATTCATTCATAAATGTAATAGTGAAACTCGTGTCTGGGAATAAAAGTAGTTATCTATAAATAAGGTTGTTTATTGAAAAAGACATAGATCAATAGAATACTAGGTTTTTCAATTATACGAATTCAAGCATTTATTGTTTACAAATCCACTCATGACCTTAATTGCAAGGTTTAATTTTTGAAAAGAATAAAACTTGAGCTTTATTTTTAAATAAGCATCCACTGATTAAAATAAATAAGGATCAAGTGTTATATATCAAGATGAAAGACACAATGCTCTCTTCTAAATTGCTGAGAATAAATGTGAACGTACGCAATTGTTGAGGCCTAAAAATAATAAATTTGTGTGTTGAATCTGAAGTCCATATTATTCAATCACTTCTGTCATAATTTCCAACACACACACATACACAAAAGATACACCATCAGTGGGCTCCGCAGGACAACACAAGTTACATCACATTTCCTCAGTAAGAACATGATCAAAGAACATAGACTTTACCACAAATATAAGAGGAAGAACATTAACTATAATTGTAGCTGATAAAAATCTCTCAGAGAAGAAAGACATGAAATGAAAAGCCTTAATTCATGATATAGAATTCATAGCCCAATCCTAATTATACAAGAATATCTGAACACAGGCAACTAATCCTAGTTAAAAAAAACACAGTTGAAGATTGCAAATTTCACTTAACATTTTATTATGTTTATATTTAAGTGCAATTTTATAAACAAAATTTAAAAGCTCATCCATGTGATACTGTGACAAAGGATTTGTTGATATGAGCTGAGTTTTACGGCAATTCCTGTTAAAACTACATTCAGCAACAATCAATTTTAAATTTTCTAACCCTTCTGGGTCATCCTGTACCTAAGTTGCTGATTACGCACCTCCATAGTCGAAGAATTTAGTTGCCATTGCAGACAAGTATGCCAGTGCTGTCCTGAAGGGAGGTCTGTGCAAAGGGTGGGGTACCAAAGGTGTGGGTTTGGGTGCAAACTGTAGGTGGCTGGGCAGCGCTGAGCACTTGCTACACAGAAGTAGGTGGGTGAGTCTCCAGGCTGGGTGGCTGGAATGAGCAGAGAGAGACGTATTTGCATTCGTCAAAAAGACAGTGAGTCTTTTGCCATAATTAACCTCATTACCTGAAAATATGTCTATAATTAGCAGGGGATGTTTTCCCTGCTTATACCAAGGAAAGTAATCTGGAGTACTGTCTGAGTAAGTGCAGTTGATAACAGAGTTGTAGCCCTCTTGGATATTTAGGGTAGAAGGATTTTGCTCCACTTTCACCCCTTGGCTGAACCCTATGGAGAAAGAAGAAGGCAGAGAAGAAAGACTGTCAGGATTTATTTTTCCTTTCCAGGAAGAGCAAGAGTAAACTAAAATCAACAGTGAGCCATTTGCATTCTTAAAGAAAATTGCTGTTGATGTAATGAACATTGGGTTCTTCAGAGTATTTTATGTATTATAATACAGTGGCATAAATATCTAATAAATGATCTTGAAATACAAATTTTACCAAGTCTATATAGAGCTACCTCTCATAGAAAAATGTTTTGCAAGTCTCTTAACTCTCCATACCAGCTTCACATAAGTCTGAATTCAATTTCAAATGTAAATTTATATATTGACATTCAAATGCTTCTTCTGAAGATTTATAACTTGTGTAGGATGTATGAGAAATGAAGTTGACTTCGTGATTTATATGGATTTAGATTGACTGCATATACATTTCATCCATGTCTCTAGTTAAAAAGAAAATTAACATAAATTATCACTGTGTTACTACTTGATTTGTGTTACTACTTTATGTTACTACCTAATTATTCCAAAGTGCACATGAAATGTTTTCAATTATGCTGTTATCTTTATTTCCAGTTTCTAAACATACAAATATTTGTTTTTCCATATTGTAGCAATCCCAAAACCATTGTTTCTAAACTTTGGAGAATTCCACTATCTCTCTGAAGTTTTATTGCAAAGTTCATGTACACAGCTTTATTTTCACCAACAGTCTTCTTTCCCTATTCTTTGAAGCCCAGAAGAAACAGATTTCTCAAAGCATGCTGTACAAAAGCTACTTTGTAGGTAACACACCCCCACACTCCAAGTGGTGTGCTGTAAGCCCAGCTGCAGTTTGGGTACAGGCTGCAGATCACCAACAACCACTGTGCCTGCATCGCACAAAAGTAGGTGCCTGAGTCCTCCAGCTGGGCGTCTGAGATGTTCAAAGTGCTGTACCTATCCTTAAGGATCAGTGAAGTGCTTAACCTTCCCTCATGCTTCAATTTCTCTGAAGCTGTGTAAAACAGGGTGACCAGGTTGCCTCCAGGATTCTGTCGAAACCACTGAACATATTGCACAGTGGTAGAGCAGTTGCACTTCAGAGTAGCGCTGGTTCCTTCTTGGAGCCTCAGAGATGGAGTCTGATCCACCTGCATCCCTCTCACCCCTGTGTGGAAAGAAAACAAGCTGATATGAACTCATGAGCATTAGCAGTGCTGATTCCAAACTTAGAAAATATTCCAAGAACATCAGGAGCGTGAAGGGTCCTCTAGGAGCTCTGCATCTACAATCCCTCATCTCCTAACACCATCAGCAGTGGACCTCTCCCCAGTCCCCAAACAAGGACACCCAGACTCACAGGCAAGCTGGACCCACAGAAGCCCCAGCACAGCACCCCAGAGACTCATGATCCCTGCCCTGTTGCTGGAGTGACTTCACCCGCTCTGGGTGCCTCCACCCCTGCTCTGGTAGCTGCCAAAGTTGGGTTCAGGCAATTACATTCAGCATGCCTCACCACAATCACTGAGCACCAATCACATTTGAGACCTGTCACTTGCCTTAGCAGGAGACCCCTCCCACAAGGCCCCTGAGACTGCAAGGTAATCTCAGCAAAACTGTGGGAGTAAATATGCAGAGGTATAAGGGGAACAATTTCGTATACAGAAGATTATAAGATGGTTGCCTTTTTAAAACACCTCATGTAAAAAAGGTGTAAGGATTAGTATGTGAAAGAGGTTCTTACTCTTATATTAAAAAAAAATCAGTGTCACAGTTGGGTTAACTTAGTCTGAAGAATCTTGAAGCCTTGGAGTAGAGCTTAGAAAGAATGACCCTGTTTCCGACATTGCTATTTTGGCCTAGAATTTAAGAATTCAGTCATATGAAAATTCTGATGGAAGGATATTTTCTAATGTGTTGCATTGTGTATTGAAGAAAAAATTCTATTTTCCAAGATCAGGAAATTTCTAGAAAGCCACAACATGTACTTATCGCCTACATGGCAAATGCTTCTTTCTTTTAAGAGTTGATGAGTAGTAAGGGGCACATATGATGTCCTCTTACACTAATGCCTCTTACCTTTTCCTGTCCTGACACACATAGCTGATTCTGAGTAGGAAACACTCAGAATCAACCTAGATTATTACCTTTCCTTTTCCTCCTTCAGTCTCTCTCTTTCTCTCTTTCTCTCTCTCTTTCTCTCACTCCCTCCCCCATCATCTCCCCATTCTTCTACTGGCCTCATGATTCTTGCTTCACAACCCGGAGGAGAGATATGAAAAGGTAGGATATTAGTGGTACCAGAATTTTTTCCAAGTTCGTGGACTTGGAATTTTATTTTAATAGACAAGGATTTAATTTTAATAAAATTAAAATATTGTAAGCAGCTAATGAAGGAGTGTTCTGTTGACCTTCCATGGCTTCGTGCCCAGCATTATTCCTGTTCTCTGCCTCTGCTCACAGGATCTTCCTCGGTATGAATTTATAGATAATAGGCTCCGGCTTTACAAAGCACATACACAGTGACAAAACTGAAAACCAGAGATGAACTTTACACAGTGTTCATCCTCTTCCATCCTTTGTTGCCTGTGCTTTAATTGACTCACCTGCTGTCTGATCTCTTAACTGTTCAATGTTCTGGAACCCTCAGTTCTTGTCTCATAAGATCTAGAGTGCCCCCTAGTGACTGACACCATCAACAAAGACTTCAAAACCAACTTGGCTGACTGTCATCAACCCTATTCACACCATGTTCCATGACGGAAATACAAATGATTGAGAAATAAATTGCCTGGTTATCTTAAATGGAGTTTTAAATAACCATTTCTACTTTTAAAATGTCATTTGACAGAAACTATACCTTCCTCTACTGATTTACAGTTATGATGCTGATTCTTTACCCATGAAATGTAACAATACAATAAACATTTTCTTGAGCATGCTGGATTATTAACAGGATCACGCTTCTCAAAGAACAGAGAGTAGAAGAAGTGGACAGATGAAATAGTAAATGAAATACAGTCTGGACAGTAAATAAAGTACAGTCCAGACAGAGGGAAGATCATGGACAAAGACTCTCAGAGAGAAGGTTGTGAGTTCATATTCTAGTCATTGTGTTGGATGGAATTATTTATTTATTAAAGTTCATTAGAACTGTAGTTCAAAAGCTCATTTGATAAACTCTGGATTCTTTCCTGACATATAGTTCACATTAATTTACTTCAAATAGCAATTGAAATATTCCAAAATGAATAAGATAGTGAGAGAAAATGTTCACCCAATGAAGGAATACTATATACAATGAAAACAGTTATAGACTGTAGGAAATTAAGTATATGCACATATTTACACACATCCATGTATACACACATACACATTTACATATATACACATACTAAAATACACACATATAGTTTCAAGGTACCTGTCTGAAAATCAGATATACACATATTTTCTACAGTAGGAGAAAGAAAAATTTTTATCACTGCAACAGAAGACTGACTAGAACAGAATATTTGTTTTGTATTGATTGCATATATATATATAAGCATTATTGTCTACCCCAAGGTTCTTCTATCACCTTATCACCAGTAAACCTTCTTAATCTCTTGTGCCCTTCCCTCCCCCATTTAACCCTTCTCCCCCTCTCTTGTTCAGTTCTGTTGGCAGTGTTACATTTTTCTTGGCTGTTTGTTTGTTTGATTTCCCTATATCCCTCATATAAGTGAGACCACCTATATTTCTCTTTTTCTTTCTGACTTATTTCTGCTAACATAATTCCCTCTAGCTCGATCCATATTGCTGAGAATGACATAAGTTTGTCTTCTTTGATTAATTAATATTATTCCATTGTGTAAATATACCGCATCTTTTTCAGTCATTCATCAATTTGTGGGCATTTGTGTTTTATCTATATCTTGGCAATTGTATATAGTGCTGGGATAAATATCCAGGTACATGTGTCTTTTGAATTAGTGTTTCTATGTCCTTTGTGTAGAATTCCACTGGTGGGATTGCTGGATTGAATGGTAGTTTCATTTTCAGTAGCTTGAGGGTCTTTCACAGCATGAGGACCAACACTGAAATTAGAATTGACACTATAAATATTAATAATCAAAACCAAAAAAAGCCGAGTGTTAATTAAAGCTTTCACATTTTAATTAGTTGTCTTCAAACCTCCTGTTTTATACCATTTGGGTTCTTTCATGAATTATTGATAAAGCAAATTACTTATTGCAAAAACACAGTAAACTCTCACAATCAAACCTGTATATAACTATACATCCAAAATCAGTGGAATGTTGAACCCACTTTGGAGTCATAACAATACACATAACTTTTTAAATATTTCAACAATCTCTCATTTTTAGTTATGTTTTTGTGCAGTTTCCTATATAAAGGTGTCTTTTTGTCTAAATATTTACATAATTGTGTATATGACTACAGAGCTATTGTTATTCTCACATTGTTAATGCACTAAGTATGTTAGAAGCCTGTATGAAACGTTTTATACATATGATGTTTAATATAAAAAAGTGGAATTTTCTCCATGATTACAAAATAACTTCTTCAAAATTTTGAAATTCTTTTCTTGCAAAGTGCCTATAAATCTTAAACTGAAAAACCCTTGTAATAACTACTTAGGAATGATTACAGTTAAATGGCTTGTTTATCTTTGGAATTACAGCAACAATTATCTATAAGTTTTTCAGAGTAGCTATCTATCATTGGCTAAGAATGTACATAGCAAAGTGTTAGAATCCATAATTCCCATTGAAACATTTCAGCACAGACCATAAAATATTTTCTATGACTTCCAGGTAGACTTAACTTCAAAGCTAAAAATATCAATTGCTGTAGTCAAGAGTGCAAATTCCAAGGGTGAACTACTAGCCTTGAAATAAAAGACCATTGATAGAAAATAATTATGCTATCCACAACTTTATCAATAAACCAAATATACCTACTGGATTAAAAATATGAGCTCTTGGATGTTTGTTGAAAAAATTGGTGACATGTTAATACCAAAGTCAATGAGAGAAGTAATTTTAAAAATGAAGTTATTATAGGTACCTGTCTTGGCAAAAAACTGACTATATGAAAAGAGTTCAGTATCATTAATCACCTGTCAGGATAACCATAATCAAAAGCACAAAAAGACAATAGGTATTGTTATGTTCACTTCATGGTCTCTCACTTGCTCCTTCTATTAGAAAGCCAAATGATCCACTACATAAATGGTCAGGAATAAGAAAAGGTCACTGTTCATGATTTAGACACAGTCTGTTCCTCAATTATGCTTTTGGTTCCTCCACTTCAACTGTGTCTACCACCTGATAGACCAAAGAAAGAAGCAAAGAACAATTATACATACTTTCAATGTTCAGCCTGCATATAATATTTTGTTCTTTCTCCTCTTTCTCCCCAACTTACTTAAAAACTTGAATATTTGGGACTAATCTCACTTGTCAACCCTCCTCCCTAAATCCGTCAGAAAGGCATTGTATAGACACCACCTTCTATCGTATACACTACTTATCTAGAGCATGTTCAATGTCTACCATACTGATCTGGAACAGGATGGGGGGGATGGCAGGACTCTGGCAGCAAGTATGAGCAAAAGACTACATTACTGTTGTGCATATTTCTCTTCAAATTACTTTGATGACATGTAGGAACTCTGTTTTGTCTGTTTGCAGTTTCATTATGTGGATCCGAGTAAAGTGGTGGGGGCAGATATGTGGCTACTTCTTGTTCATATGCTCTGGACAAGTTTACGCTTTTTGAATTAGTTTCAGACTGAGGAACAAAAAACCAAAACTGTACTGGAATCATAATGTATAAAACAGTCAGAGACACTCAGCACCAAGGTCCCTTCTGCTGCTGAGTTTGCACTCAGGAACCCCTGCAGTCTCTGTCATCCATGGTACAGTAGCACACAGCTGAGTCTGATTCCCGGACCAAGACTTTCTCCAAGGGGAAGGAATTGGGGTCTTTTCAATAAGTGGCTGAAAATCCTTTCTTTGCATCATTCTTGTTGGCTGTCTGGACTTTCAGCAGAAGCTGTGGACTTTCTCCAGGATACTGAACATACCAGAAAAGAGTAGGATACCGCATGGCTGAGTAAGTGCATTTCTTCACAGTCAGAGGCTCCCCTTCTGAGAGAGTCACTTGGCTTTCCATCTGGGTCACGGAGTCTCCATGCACTTGTCCTAGAAATATAAGAGACTTGTGTCATCTGAGACATCATTAAATTATTGTTCAATTCTTGCTGTCATAAAAGGAGAAAAAAACCCTAATTGCAGAGGCATTTTACTTACCAAACACTAACAGCACCACAGTCACTAAGCCTGGAGAAGAGATCATCTCTAATGAGTTACCTGAATAATGTTTTTGATTCTTAAGAAAAGAAAGTCACTGTGAAATGATCAGTACAGGCTTGCCTTTCACACAGGGAATTGCGGGTGCATTGGGAAGTTGCACCCTGTGATGGACAGAGTCAGAAATGGAATGTTGTTTCCCAGACCCATATATTAGGCTTAGGATGGGGCTTAGAAATCTGAATAACAGCTAAACATTACTAATCATCAGGGAAATGCAATTCAACCAGGAATAAGATGGAAGTCCACCCATTAAGATACCTTCTATATAAAATAATCTAATAAAAGAAAATCCACCATATATTTTTTTTAAAAAGTGATGACTGAAATGGAAAAAAAAAAGGATTCTTGTGCATTATTCAAAAGAACTTTAAAAAGCTGTCACTGTGTAAATCAGAATACAAGTTCTTTAAAAATTAAAGAGAATAGCGTCATACAACCATTCCCATCTAGGTGGGTTCATTATTGATGGTAACATCAAATTATGTTTTTAGGTTTTTTTAATAATGAAAATTGAAGAAACTGCTACATGAGATTCTCTCTCAAGTTATCCTCTCTCCTTTTCCCACTCCTTCCCAGGGTGATGCCAACAGTTTATTGCCACCTCCAAGGCCCACATGTGCCAACTTAAAATGGGCATACTCTTTGAAACAATTGTGTATAAATATGAGGAGGGCCAATTACCACAAGTACTGGTCATAATGATGGAAGGGCAAAATCCTGAACTCATTTACCCTACAAATTGCCATATTAAACACTACTAATCGAAATTGCAAAAAAGATGGGTGCAACTCCAATGTCTATCAACAAATAAATGAATCCACAAATGTGGTATGACATGTAGTGGGATACTATTCAGAATTTTAAATCCTGAAAAGTCTTACAACATAGATGAAACTTGACATTAATACTCTATTATGCAGGCATAGATGTAAAAATGTTATAAAATTTCTATGTTTTCCTCCAGTTAATCAGTTATATGAGTTTAGTTCATATGCCCAATCAGAGAAATAAAGAAGACAAACAAGATCTTTCCACTCCTACATGACATAAGTTCAATAAGTAATTATTGAAGAAAATGATCTGAAAATACAAAAGTTCACACATACTTTGGCTAATCTTATTCCTAAACTTTCTTATTCAATTCTTTTAGCTCAACCCTATCACCAGATGCAAAGATTTTTACCTACTCTCCTTAGTCATGAACATTTAGTGAACATTCTGTATGTCTCCAATCAAGCTAATATTTAGGAACCAGAACCTTAGTGATGATTGATAATTCTGGACAGGATGCATAAATATGATAAGTATTGTTTAATAGTGTTTTTCATCATATCTCATGTCTGTCCCATGACCATTTTAGCTCTGTCCTGTATATAATAAGAGTCCTCTGCTTTAATTTTCCACAGCAAGAGAAAACACCATGCAGAGTCCAGGAGAATGGGAGCATTTCCCTTCAATGTGCCTCTCAAGGGGGTTCACCCAGTGCACAGAAATACACTGTAGATTCTCCAACTGTGAGGGTGAGATGAGAGAGTTGATGCAATTTTGTTGGTGTCTGGAAATACAGTGAATAGCAACCTTCTGTTACATTTTGCTTGTTATAAGAGTCCTGGCAAATAAGGAAAATCATGTCCCAAAGGCTAGACAGCTTGTACCAGAACAGTGTGCCATAGGTGCAGTTCAGCATCATAGCCTCTTCTTTTACATGAAAAGGGCCAATAGATTTGAGTTACCATCCTAGAAACATGGCACCCTGGAGTGAAACAACTCTCAATGTGAAAACAGTTACATCTATAAAGCAATTATGATATTCCTAAAAAGACAACAACAAAAAAGAAGAAATCTTGGTTTGTAAGAAATTAGGGGTGGGAGGGAGTGTGGTTAAAATGACAAAACAAGGTAGTTCCTGGGAATCAGCAAAACTGTTCATGTCATGACTGCATGATGCTTTCTGATCTATCACACATTAAAATTCAAAATTCACAGACAAAACCGTTATGTTTCTGTGTGATTTTATAATACAGAAAATAACACTCAGTTTGATAATACTGTTTCTATTTTTATGATGGCTTCACCAAATTCATTTATTATTTTCTCAACATGGGGAAGAAAAGCAGCAGCCAAATGACATAAACATAATGACTTTTTAAAAGTTAGATTATAATTCCTGGAATTTATGAATGTCATCTTCCTTGAAAAATAAAGTATATACATTTGGAAATATGATTCAGTTAATGATCCTGAGATGGAAGTTAAACCCATGCACTCACTGTATTTATTCAGAGTAAGGCAGTGCAAGATTTGCTGACAAAAGAAGAGAAGCCAGGGTGGAGATCTGGTGGTAGAAGCATGAATGAAGAGATGCTGGAAGCCCCCAGTACAGGGAGAGTAAGAAAAGGGTTCTCCCCTAGGCCTCTCTTTGGGACTAGCCTCGCTGACACCTGTATTCAGCCCAGTAAAAACAACTTGCAATTCTGACACCGCCCCCCCCCCAAACCATGACAGAAGAAAATGTCTGTGTTTAACTCCCCACATTCACCCATGTGTGTGGTGAAATATCCAGACCACAGAACCAGATATAACCACCGCGAAGGAACTAGGTATTGCCACTGCAAAGCCTCCTAGGGCCTTGATACTCCTTGAATAAACTCAGCAACTTGTGGTGGTGCAGATAGCCCATAGTCACTGCACCCTCTCTCAGAACCTGACTGAAGGAGAAATAAACCCACTGAATAAAATTTAACCCATGCTCGTCTCTCACTCCATTATCAGCCCAGAAGAAAGGCAACTACTATGAGGAGCCTCCTCCCTTCCCCTGGACAGAGCCAGTGGTTTACTAGGAGGTGTAATAAAAGCCCCTGCAACTGCTGGGCACCATGCTGACTTTTCTTTTTCAGATGTTTCTAATCTAATTAACCTAGTGACTATACCCTCCAGGAACAAAACTGTTCACTAGTAACTAACAACCTAGAGGTGTCACCTGGTCACATGATAGCTAATGATATCCATCCACAGGAAGAATATGAGGTTGAAAATTATGTGGGACAATGAATTCCTCATGCAAATTCTATTCATTTTTCTAAAATATAATAAAAATTAGCTCTTTATAAAGAAAACATTGGAAGTAATGTTTAATTAACCAGATATGAAAAATAGACAATAAAATTTTTACAAAACAATCCTCAAAATAAACACTCACCTATTAGCCTTCTTTGTCCACTAATTAAGTGAAGTGTATGATAAATGTTTATAAAACTTCTCCTACTTAGAGAGGAAAGCAATTATAATCATAATTCATTCATAAATGAAATAGTAAAAATCATGTGTCTGGGAATAAAACTAGTTATCTTTAAACAAAGATGCTTATTGTAAAACACATAGGTCAATAGAAAATACTAGCTTTTTTTAATTATACGAATCAATCATTTATTATTTTTAAATCAACTGATGACTTAATTGCAAAACTCAATTTAATTTTTTGAATAGAGAATAAATCTTGAGCTTCATTTTTAAACAAACAATATTGACTATCAAATAAAGGTATGTTACATTCCACGATAAAAAAAAATATGCTCTTTAAAATTCTTGAGAATATATGAACATATACAAACTTAGAGTCCTATAAATAAAAAAATTGTGTATTGAACTTGAAGTACACATTATTCAATCATACTGTCATAATTTCCACACACAAACAAAAAAATATACCATCAGTGAGATCCACAGGAAAACACAAGTTACATCCCATTTCCTCAATAAAAACATGATCAAAGAACATATTTTACCACAAATATATTAAGAGGAAGAATATTAAATATTAAAATATAATTGTAACTGATAAAAATCTCTCAGAGAAATAAGATATTGATATGAAAAACCTTAATTCAGGATGTAATGTTCACTGAAATACTCCAATCCTAATTATACAATAACACATGAACACAGGTAACCCATATTAGTTAAAAATACACAGATGAAGAATAACAAATTTCTCTTCACATTTCAATATGTTTATATTTAAATGAAATTTTTGTAATCATAGAAATATGTGATTTTATAAAAACAAAAGTTAAAACTCATCTATATGATATTGTGGCGAAGGATTTGTTGATATGAGCTGAGTCTAACTAAATCCTGCTAAAACTCCATTCAATCAATTCTAAATCTTCTAATCCTTCGGGGTCATCTTGAACCTATTTTGCTGATTATGCACCTCCACAGTCAAAGAATTTAGTTGCCATTGCAGACAAGTATGTCAGTGCTGTACCGAATGGAGGTCTGTGCAAAGGGAGGAGTGCCCCAGCTGTGGGTTTGGGCACAGGCTGCAGGTGGCTGGGCAGCACGGTGCACCCGCGGCACAGAAGTAGGTGGCTGAGTCTCCAGGCTGAGTGGCTGGGATTTTCAGGGAGAAATGTTTGGCTGTCTTATTCAAAACGACAGTGAATCTTTTGCCACGATTTTCCTCCTTGTTTGCACGAATGTCTATAATGAGCTGGGGACCTTTGCCAGGTTCTTGCTTATACCAAGGAAAGTAATCTAAAGTCCTATCTGAGTAAGTACAGTTAATAACAGCTTGGTTTCCCTCCTGGACACTCAGGGTAGAAGGATTTTGCTCCACTTTCTCTCCTTGGCTGAACCCTAAAAAGAAAAAAAAAAAAGCAGAAAAGGACTGTGAGGGTTTATTTTTCCTTTCTGGTAAGAGCAAAAGTAAACCCAAATGAAGCTATTAAGCCATTCTCCTTCTTAAAGGCTGTCCTCTAATATACTTTGTTTCCCCAGATCTCCCAACTCACAGTGCAGCTGCAGCCACAAGAACATGAGTACAGCTTGAGTGGATGTTCTCATTGTCACTTCAACCAGGAGCAATCAGGAGCTGCAACCTGCAGTCAACAGTACCTGTTACCAGGCAGTTCCACTTTTCTGAAGAAGCATAGTGGTTTCCTCACATTATCTACCCCACCAATTGCAGAAAGGGTTCAACCTCCCCTGCTAGTTTCTTTCTATGGAACCCACTGAAATGAATCCTCCCATCATCCACATCACAGATGTGCACTGCACTGCCATCTAGTGCTTTCACCTCTCCCTCTAAGCTCTGCCTGCACATCCTCTTCCCACTGCCTGGGAGGGGCTCAAATACATCAACACAGCAAATGTCACTCCGTTATGAGGTCAAAGATCAGAGAAGAAATGCACATTAAGCTCTGCACATGATTTAGTCAAAAGGTCTAAGTTACAAAGAGGTGGATGTTGTTGGTGATTATTCATGGATGGGCTTGTCTTACATTTTGGGACTAAGTAAAGCACCAAGATTCACTCTTAAATAAAGAAAATAGGCTATCTCCATATTCAGACTAACCAACCACCCTCATTTGTCTGCTGTAGAGAAAAACTCTTTCAAATAAGCACAGATAACAAAAAGAGTGGAGACAATCATTCAGAATAAGAGAGTGAAGAATGTTTGTTCTTTGTCACTTCCAGAAGGGGAAGCTGAGTTCCTATCATGTATATTCCCTGGTCCTTTGGAATTATGAGGAGAAATATAGGCATCATTCACATTTTACACCCTTAAATATTTGTAAGTTGAGTAGAATACAAACCAACACATATATTGGCAGGTGAATATTAAATGTGTTTTTGTCTATCTAGAAAATTGCTACTGAAGGGATTTCCCTCTCAACCAATGTATGAGAAATAAAAATATCAAATCCTTCCCTGGCAAATTGTTCTCTTCTCAGAGTAATGAACTTGTTCAGCATTTACTCTCTATGTTATAAATGTCACAGTTGGAACAGTTCAGCTCAGCACAACGCCCCATGCACTAACTGCAGCACAGACAGAACCAGCCCAAAGCAAGTGAACACCTAGTGATTGTTTCACTGAGTACTGCCTGACTCACCACACACATCTTGACCTGGAAAAACATTTTTTAGTACGTTCATAACTGCATAAGGACACTGCTCCCTTTAGTCTCTGGACTCCTGTTACCAGTCTTCATGGAAATGTTCCAGTGATGCCCTAATCTTCATAGTATGCTTGGCCTTTGGGAGATGTGTACCTGGGAAATGAATAGTGATGCTAGAAAAGTCCCATTAATACATCTGGGTGTTGAGGATAGCATACCACTGTGGCTAATCATCCAGAAGCCAGTTCATGTGGAACTGGCAATAAAAAAACATCCTAAAAATATTTTCTTACAAAGCAATATGATTTATAATGATAACAGCAATAAGATGTAAGTTTGCAAGGTCAGTAAAATATTTGGGTGTCATAATTTTATGTAATATAACTGGATATATATTTCTTAATGGGCTGTCTTGAAAATAAGATTTTTTGTTGATTTTATTGATGTTAATTTTGTGCAATATAGTTTATTAGATATCAAAATTTATATTTTAGCAACTTTATTTCAATCAAAGTGGTATGTGCAAGACTTAAACAAAATTTTGATAATCAAAAAGAAAATTTCTGTTGATGCAGTGAACATTGGGTTCCTCGGATTATTTTATATATTATGATGCAATAGCTTAAGTATCTAATAAATAAACTTGAAATACAAAATTTGCCAAGTCTAGACAAAGATATCTCTGGTAGAAAAAAGTTTTACAAATGTCTTAACTCCATACCAATTTCATGTAAATCTGAATGAAATTTTAAATGTAAGTTTGTGTATTGACATTCAAATGCTTCTTCTGATGAGTTATAGCTTGTGTAGGGTGTATGAAAAATGAAGTTGGCTTCCTGATTTATATAGATTCAGAATGACTACATATACACTTTTCCCTGTCTCTAGTTAAAAGGAAAATTAACATAAATTATCTCTGTGTTACCATTTGATTTGTGTAATTATTTCAAAGTACACATGAAATGCTTTCAATTATGCTGTTTATTTTATTGTCAATTTCTAAGCATACAGATATTTGCTTTCCCATATTGCAGCAATTCTAAAACCATTGTTTCTAAAATTTGGAGAATTCTAATATCTCTACAAAAATTTTACTAAGTTCATGTACACAGCTATCATCAGCAGTTTCATCATCATATTTCTTTCCCTATCCTTTGGAGCCCTGAAGAAAAACAGATTTCCCCACTTAGTGGAAAATTTACTTTGGGGCAACATGTCCCCATCCTCAAGTGGTGTGCTATAAGCCCACCTGCAGTTTGGGTACAGGCTGCAGATCACCAACAACCACTGTGCTTGCATCGCACACAAGTAGATGCCTGAGTCCTCCAGCTGGGCATCTGAGATGTTCAAGGTGCTGTACCTATCCTTAAAGATCAGTGAAGTGCTTAACCTTCCCTCATGCTTTGGTTTCTCTGAAGCTGCGTAAAACAGGGTGATCAGGTTGCCCCCAGGTTTCTGGCGGAACCACTGCACACGATCCACAGTGGTAGAGCAGTTGCACCTCAGAGTAGCACTAGTTCCCTCCTGGAGCCTCAAGGATGGAGTCTGATCCACCTCCACCCCTCTCACACCTGTGTGGAAAGAAAACAATATATTAACTCAATGAACAATAGTTGTGCAGATTCACCCTGCTCCGGGTGCCTCCACCCTTGCTCTGGTAGCTGCCAAACTTGGGTTCAGGCAATTACAGTCAACATGCAAACTTGGAAAATACCCCAAGAACACCAGGAGTATGTAGGGCCTTCTAGGAGCTCTGTGTCTGCAAACCCTCCTTTCCTAACACCATCAGCTATGGAGATATCCCCAGCCTCCCACCTGGGACACCCAGACTCACTGGCAATCTGGACCCACAGAAGCCCCAGCAGAGCCCCCCACTGTTTCATGATCCCTGCCCTGTAGCTGGAGTGACTTCACCCGCTCTGGGTGCCTCCACCCCTGCTCTGGTAGCTGCCAAACTTGGGTTCAGGCAATTACAGTCAGCATGCCCCACCACAATCACTGAGCACCAATCACATTTGAGACCTGCCACTTGTCTTAGCAGGAAACCCTCCCACAAGGCCCCTGAGGCCACAGGGTAATCTCATCAAAACTGTAGGAGTAAATATGCAGAGATATTAGGGGAACTATACAGAAGAGTATCAGGTGGTTACTTTTTAAAATTTATTTATTTTTATTTTTCCTACAGATTTATTTGTATATGCATTGTCAAGACCCTTCATTTTCCCCTTCCTCCCACTCCCCCTTCAATGTCTCCCACCTCCCTTTCATTTCAAGTCATTGGTGTTTGGCCCGTTGAGCTTTTCTCTTTACTGGTGCAATGGCTTTTTCCTGGATGATGACCTGCTCTCCTGGGACTTCGTGGCCTATGCTGCTTTGATTTCCATGGATGCCTAGGAGCAAGTATTTGTTCCAATCATGTGTGAACATTTGTAGGTCAGTTGAAAGTCAGTTACGTTTACCCTTTGTTCCTGTCTCCTCTGTTGCAAAGCTTTCTACGATGGAGGTGACTCTCCTATTCTCCAGACCTGTGTGATCACACGGATTCGCATCACCTCATTCATGTTGGTTTTCTCTTCCATTTCAGCATTTGTTCCGTGTTGCTGTTTCCAGTCCTTTTGGTTCTGGCCTCTGAGGCGGGGCTCCAACATCCAGCCCTTTGTGGTAGAGGTTCTTTACTGGAGGCCAGTTCCATTTGGTGGTAAGCCCAGTTCCACTCCTCTCCCTCTGTTTGCAGTTGTTCTGTGGCCATGTCCCTTTTTTGTGTGTCATTCTCCTTTTTAGGAAATGGAATGCTTCGTTACTGTTGAACACAGTCTGGGTAAGGGTTTGCTTCTCTGGCCCCAAAGTCACTGTAGGTGTAGTTCTGTGGTCGGTCATCGTTTCAATAGGCTTTAAAGTTTGGGACCTTGTTGTTCCAGTCATTTTCATTTTTGGTCTCATCCAGGTGTCAGATGCGTCCAGGGACTTTATTTTTCAGTAACTGCAGCAGAATAGGTGGATATTTTCATTCTGCTCTGATTTGTTAGTAGTGGGGTTAATTGGAGGACCCCACACCCAACTACCTCACCCCCTATCACCAGTACAGGTGCCAGCCCTGTCCCCCAGGCTCTAGGGGAAAATGCCTGGCTTCCTGACCTGCCTCCCGGCAGAGGAGCGGAAGTGGTTGCTTTTTTTAAAACACCTTATATGAAAACGGTGTAAGGATTAGTAAGTGAGAGAGGTTCTTGCTCTCATATATTTTTAAAAAATCAGTGTCACAGTTGGGTTAACTTAGCCTGAAGAATCATGAAGCCTGAAAGTAGAGCTTAGGTAGAGTGACCTTGTTCACGTTGTTATTTTGACCTAGAATTTAAGGATTCAGTCATATAAAAATTCTGATGGAAAGATATTTTCTGATGTGTTGTATTGTGTATTGAAGAAAAAGTATATTTTCCAAGATCAGGAAATCTCTAGAAAGTCGTTGACATGTACTTACCATGTGCATAACAAATGCTTCCATCTTTGAAGAGTTAGTGAATATTAAGGTACACATATTATGTCCGGGGGCACACATCGATGATCAACCTAGATATTATCTCTCTCTCTCTCTCTCTCTCTCTCTCTCTCTCTCTCTCTCTCTCTCTCTCTCTCTCTCCCATTTCCCCTTTCCTCATGATTCTTGCTTCACAACCCAGAGGAGAGATGAAAAGGTAGGATATTAGTGGTACCAGACTTTTCCCCAAGTTCATGGGATTTAATTTTAATGGATATGGATTTAATTTTAATAAAATTAAAATATGTAAGCAGCTAATGAAATGGTGTTCTGTTGACCTTCCATGGCCACATGCCCCAGTATTATTTCTGCTCTCTGCCTCCGCGCACAAGATCATCCTCAGAATAAATTTACAGAACATAGGCTTCAGCTTTACAAAGTTTAGATACAGTGACAAAACTGAAAACCAGAGATGAACTTCACACGGTGTTCATTACTCTGTCAGCCTTTGTTGCATGAGCTTTGATTGACTCACCTGCTCTCTCTCTGGTCTCTTAACTGTTCAACATTCTGGGACCCTAGGAAATCCTTGTCTAATCAGGCCTACAGTGCCCCCTAGGGGCTTAAACGCTGTCAACAGACTTCAAAACCAACTCCGAGAACTACTACATCGACTACATTCACACCATGTTCCATGATGAAGGAAATGGAGATGATTGAGAAATAAATTACTTGGTAATCTTAAATGGGAGTTTTAAAAGAACAGTTTCTACTTTTAGGATGTCATTTGATAGAAAATATACCTTCCTCTACTGATTCACAGTTATGATGTTGATTCTTTTACCCATGAAATATAACAATACAATAAACATTTTTGAGCATTCTGTATTATTAGCAGAATTAACAGAGTTATCACATGTTTCTCAAGGACAGAGAGTAGAAGCAGTGGACAAAAAGTGAACTACACTCCAGACAGAGGTAAGATCATGGACAAAGACTCTTAGAGATAAGGTTGTGAGTTCCTATTCTAGTCATTGTGTTGGATGGAATTATTTAGTTATTAAAATTTAGAACTTTAGTTTATATGCTCATTTGGGAAACTCTGGATTGTTGTCCTGACATTTAACTTGCATTAATTTGCTTCAGCTAGCCATTGAGGTAATTCCAAAAAGAGTGAAATAGAGAAAATATAAACCCAAGAGAAGGAATACCATATACAAAAAACATACAGAATGTAGGAGATTAGGTATATGCACAAAATTACAAACATCCATGTTTATTCCATATATATTTACATATATACACATATTAAGCAACACATATAGTTTCAAGGCACATGTCTTAAGATCAGATATATGCTATATTTTCTATTTCAGCAAGGAAAAGAAAAATTTTATTACTGCAACAAAATGCAGACCAGAACAGAAAATTTATTTTTTATTGGTTACACATATATAAATATACACATTTATATTACATCATTGTCTACCCCAAGATTAAGATTCTCCCAACACCTTATCATGTGACCCATGTTAATCTCTTGTGCCCTTCCCTCCCCCAATTTTACCCTTCTCCCCCTCTCTTGCTCTATGCTTCAGTTCTGTTGGCAGTTTGAAATTTTTCTTGCCTATCTGTTTGTTTTCCCTATATCCCTCATATAAGTGAGACCACCCATATTACTCTTTGTCTTTTTTACTTACATCCACTAACATGATTCCTTCTAGTACCATTCAGATTGCTACAAATGATGTTAGTTTGTCTTCTTTGATTGCTGAATAATATTACCACATCTTTTTCAGCCATTCATCAGTTTGGGGGCATTTGGATTGTTTCCCCATCGTGACAATTGTAAAAAGTGCCGCGATAAACATCCAGGTACATGTGTCCTTTTGAATTAGTGTTTTCATGTCCTTTGGGTAGTTTTCCAGTAGTAGGGTTTCTGGATTGAATGGTAGTTCCCATTTTCAGTAGCTTGAGGGTCTTTCACATTCACATATTCTTCCATAGTGGCTGGACAAGTTTGCATTCCCACCAGCTGTGTAAAGTCAGAACAGAACAGAAAATGTAAAAATAAATAAATACATAAGAAGAGCATGAGGACAAACACCAAAACATTAAAACTGACTCTATAAATAGCAATGAACAAAACAGAAAAAAGCTGAATATTAATAAGAGCTTTCACATATCAATTAATGGCCTTAAAACCTGCATTCTTTTATCATTTGGGTTCTTTCATGAACCATTGAT
The DNA here is from genome assembly GCA_004024945.1 of Uropsilus gracilis. Taxonomy (NCBI): domain Eukaryota; kingdom Metazoa; phylum Chordata; class Mammalia; order Eulipotyphla; family Talpidae; genus Uropsilus; species Uropsilus gracilis. The sequence goes on from PVHY01012156.1 coordinate 28,243, forward strand.
AAAGTATATTACTATTTATTGTGAAAAAAAAAAAAAAACCAGTAAACTCCCATCATCAAAACTGTATTTAACTAGGCATCCAAAGTCCATGGAAAATTGAATCTACTTTGGAGTCATAACTACACATGTAAAACATTTTAAACATCTCAGTGATCTATGATTTTATTATTGTGCATATGACTGGACATATGTATGCTTTTTTTTTTCTTTAGAATAGGTCTCACTTTGTTGTCCACGGAACTGCAGGTTTCTCATTGCCCAGGGTACCACCAACTCATGTGATCCTCAGCCTCAGCTCCCAGGTAGCTGGGATTACAGGAGGGCACCATCAGGCCCCACTATTTTTTGAGAATAGGTCTCATTTTTTTGCCCTGAGTGGTCTTAAACCCATGGACTCAAGCAGTTCCTAGTTTTGGCCTTGCTTCATAGACTGCAATTAAAGGCATACACCACCGTGCCTGGCCTGTTTTTTAAATTAACCACAGACAAAACACCACAGACAGCTCAGGAACCACAGTGCATCAAACATTCAGAGACACTCAGCAGCCAGGCCCCTTCTGCTATTCAGTTTGTGCTCAGCTCCTCTTGCAGCCTCTGTTTCACTGTGTCATCCATGGTGCCATAGTACACAGCTGAGTCTGATTCTTGGACTGAGGCTGTCTCCAAGTGGAAGGAAGTGGGGTCTATCCAATAAGTGACTGAAAATTCTCTCTTTGTATCATTCTTGTTGGCTGTCTTTCAGCAGGAACTGTGGACCTTCTCCAAGTACTGAAGATACCAGAAAAGATATGGATACTGTGTGGTTGAATAAGTGCAGTTCACAGTCAGGGGGTCCCCTTCTGGGAGAGTCACTTGACTTTCCATCTGCATCACAGAGTCTCCATGTGCTTGTACTAGAAATATAAGAGACTTGTGCCATCTGGAACATAGGTTCTTGGATTAAATTATGACTCAATTCTTGCTGTCATAAAAAGAAGAAAAAACCCTAATTGTAGAGAGACATTTTACTTAACAAGCACTAAGAGCACCACAGTCACTAAGCCTGGAGAGGAGATCATCTCTAGAGTGTCACCTGAACAATATTCTTGATTCTTTAAAGAAGAAATATTGATGTCACAGTGAAATGATCAGCCCAGGACTGCCTTTCACACAGGAAATGTGTGGGTGCCTAGGGAAGCTGCACCCCTGAAGTAAAGAGTCTGAAATGGGATGTTGTTTCCCAGATACTATGTCAGACTTTGGGTGGGGCTTAGAAATCTGAATAACAGCTAAAAATTACTAATCAACGCAGAAATGCAATTCAACCAGGAATCAGATGTGAATCCACACATTAGGATACCACCTACAGAAAATACAGAAAGAAAGATAGAAAGAAAGATAGAAAGGAAGGAAGGAAGGAAGGAAGGAAGGAAGGAAGGAAGGAAGGAAGGAAGGAAGGAAGGAAGGAAGGAAGGAAGGAAGGAAGGGAGGGAGGAAGAAAGGAAGGAAGAGAGAGAGAGAGAGAGAAAGAAAGAAAGAAAATCGACCATATATTTTAAAAAAAGTGATGACTCTGAAATGGAAAAAAAATTATTCTTGAGCATTATTCAAGAGAACTTTAAAAAGCAGTCACTGTATAAAACAGGATACAAGTTCTTTAAAAATTAAAGAGAATGGTGTCATACAACCATTTCCATTCAGGTAGGTTCATTATTGCTTGTAGCAAGTAAAGAATGTCGAACACCTCAAATTATGTTTTTAAGTTTTTTAATAATGAAAATTGAAGAAACAGCCACATAAGATTCTCTCTCAAGTTATCCTCTCTCCTTTTTCCAATCCTTTCCAGGGTGATACCAACATTTTATTGCACCTCCAAGCCCCATGTGCCAACTTAAAATGGGTGTACTCTTTGAGCCAATTGTGTATAATCATGGGGAGGGCCCATTATCACAAGTATTGGTCATAATAATGGAAGGGCAAAACCCTGAGCTCATTTACCCTACAAATTGCCATATTAACCACCAACTCCATTTCAGAGTATAAAAACCCAAATTAAAGTGAGGTAGGTATATTCTAAAAATGTAGAGAAATTTGAATATCCATGAGCAAACACTACTAATCAAAACTGCAAAAAGATGGGTGCAAATCCAGTGTCTATTAACAAATAAATGAATCCACAAACGTGTGTAACATATAGTGGATTACAATTCAGATTTTAAATCCTGAAAAGTTTTACAACTTGGATGAAACTTGAGACAGTCATACTATATGATACAGGAATAGATGTAAAAATATTATAAAATTTCTATGTTTCTCCAGTTAATCAGTTGTATATGTTTTGTTCATATGTCCAATCAGAGAAATAAAGAAGATAAACAAGATTTTTTTCTGCTCCTATATGACATATGCTCAATAAGCAATTATGAAGAAAATGATCTGAAAATACAAAAGTTCAGACATACTTTGGCTAATCTTGTTCCTAAACCTCCTTATTCAATTCTTCTAGCTCAACCCTGTCACCAGATGCAAAGATTTTTACCTACTCTACTAAATGTCATGAACATTTAGTGAACATCCTGTATGTCTCCAATCAAGCTAATATTTAGGGACCAGAACCTTAGTGATAACTGATAATTCTGGACAGGATGCATAAATGTGATAAGTATTATTTAATGGTGTTTTTCATCACATCTCATGTTTGTCCCATGACCATTTTAGCTCTGCCCTGTATATAATAAGAGTCCTCTGCTTTAATTTCCACAGCAAGAGAAGACAGCATGCATAGTCCAGGAGAATGGGAGCATCTCCCTCCAATGGGTCTGTCAGGGCTCACCCAGTGCACAGAAATACACCAAACATCCCTCAACTGTGAGGGTTAATGAGAAAGTTGATGCAATTGTTGGTATTCTGGAAATGCAGTGATCTTCTGTCACATTTTGAAGGTTATAAAAGTCTTGGCAAATAAGGAAAATCATGTCCCAAAGGCTGAACAGCTTGTATGTGCCAGAATAAAATGTGACTCTCAGAACTGGTATCATAGATGCAGTTCAGGGCCACAGCCTCTTCTTTTATATTAACAGGATCAATAGCTTTGAGTTACCAACCTGGAAACATGGTACTGTGAGGGAAAAAGACAGAATTAGGGATTTACAAGTGAGTGATGTGGACACCTTGCTACTCTTCCATCCAGGGTACCACAAGACACACCTGCACTCCAGGTCTCTGGTCATTAAGGGACACATCCCAATACTGCAACCACTGTACCTAGTCACAGAGATGCCATGGCCATGTACAGAAGGTTGGAGGCAGCTTGTGTCAGTTCTTCCACTCAACGGAAAAGAGCTATTCTTTTTAATTAGGGCTGGCTGTGAGTGGACCTGCCAGATGAGGTAGAATACCTAGGTCTGTTCTGCTGCTGCCCCAACGCAGGAAACAGCTCTCCTGGGACAGCTCATTAGTGGGGTCACAGCAGACTTCTCTGTGTGCCCCAGCCTATCCCAACTCAGGCTGCCTTTGGTGAAGCCACCCTCAATGTGAAAACAGTTACATCTGTAAAGCAAATATGATATTCCTAAAAAGACAACATAAAAGAACAAATCAGGGTTTGTAAGGAATTAGGGGTGGGAGGGCATGTGGCTAAAATTGACATTACAAGGTAGTCCTGGGAATTAGCACAACTGTTCTGTGTCATGACGGTGTGATGCTATCTGATCTACCACATATTAAAATTCAAAAATCACAGATAAAACTAAACATTCATGTTTCTAATATTTTTTATAACAGAAAATCATGCTGAGACTGATAATATTTCTATTTTTATGATGGAGTTCAAGGAATGTATTTGCTATTTTTTCAAGAAAAGCAGCAGCAATGCCAACTGACATAAACATAATTACTTTCTTAAAAATTAGATTCTAATCCCTGGAACTTATGAATGCTAGATTCTTTGAAAAATACATATGTTTGTATATGATTCAGTATATGATTCAGTTAATGATCCTGAGATAAGAAGCTAAACCCACGGAATCACTTCTATTTATTTAGAGGAAGGCAGTGGAAGATGTGCTGACAAAAGAAGAGAAACTAGAAAAATTTGTGTATTGAATCTGAAGTACATATTATTCAATCCCATATTATTTCCATCACACAAAAAATACACCATCGGTGGGCTGCACAGGAAAGCACAAGTTACATTTCATTTCCTCAATAAGAATATGATCAAGGAACATCAACTTTACCACAAATATATTAAGAGGAAGACCATTAAAATATAAATGTAGTGATAGAAATCCCTCAGAGAAATAAGACATTGAAATGAAAAGCCTTAATTCAGGATGTAGTATTCACTGAAATAGTCCAATCCTATTTATATCATAACATATGAACATGGGGATGAATATTAGTTAAAAATACATGGAAGACAAATTACAAATTTCTCTTCACATTTCAATATATTTATATTTAGGTGAATTTTTTGCAATCATAAAAATATGTGATTTTATAAAGACAAAAGTTAAAACTCATCCATATGATATTGTGGTGAAGGATTTGTTGATATGAGCTGAGTCTTACTAAATCCTGCTAAAATTCCATTTGCAACAATCAATTCTAAATCTTCTAACCCTTCTGGGTTATCCTGAACCTAAATTGCTGATTATGCACCTCCACAGTCAAAGAATTTAGTTGCCATTGCAGACAAGTATGCCAGTGCTGTACTGAAGGGAGGTCTGTGCAAAGGGAGAGGTTCCCCAGCTGTGGGTTTGGGCACAGGCTGCAGGTGGCTGGGCAGCACGGTGCACTCGTGGCACAGAAGTAGGTGGCTGAGTCTCCAGGCTGAGTAGCTGGGATGAGCAGAGAGAGATGTCTATCTGCCTTTTTCAAAAAGACAGTGAATCTTTCACCATGATTTTCTTCCTTGTTTGAAAGAATGTTTGCAATGAGCTGGGGATGTTTTCCAGGTTCTTGCTTATACCAAGGGAAGTAATCTGCATTACTGTCTGAGTAAGTACAGTTGATAAGAGCTTGGTTTCCCTCCTGGACACTCAGGGTAGAAGGATTCTGCTCAATGTTCTCCCCTTTGCTGAACCCTATGGAGAAAGAAAAAGGCAGATAAGTAGGACTGGCAGGATTTACTTTTCCTTTCCAGTAGGAGTGAGAGTAGACCCAAATGAAGCCATTAAGCCATTCACCTTCTTAAAGACTGCCCTCTAATACACTTTGTTTTCCCAGATCTCCCAACTTACAGTGCAGCTGCAGCCACAAGAACATGAGTGCAAATTGAGTGGATGTCTTCATCGCCACTCCAACCAGAAGCATTCAGGAGCTACAACTTGCAGTCAACAGCTACCTCTGTTATCAAGGTGGTCCCACTTTTCCTAACAAGCATAGAAGTTTCCTCATATTATCTACTCCACCAATAGCAGAAAGGCTTCTACCTTCCCCGCTAGTCTATTTCTTCAGAACCCACTAAAATGAATCTTCCCACCATCCACACCACAGAGATGCACTGCCATCTAGTGCTCTCACCTCCCCCACTGAGGTCTGCTTGCATGTGCTCTTCCCACTGCCTGGGAAGGGGCTCAAATACATCAACACAGCAAATGTCACATTCATTATGAGGTCAAAGATCAGAGGTGGAGTGCACATTAAGACTGTTACTCTGCACATGACTTAGTCAATGGGTTTAAGTTGAAAGAGGTGGATGTAGTTGGTGATTATTCGTGGATGGGCTTGTCTTACATTTGGGGATTAAGTAAGGCATGAAGATTCACTCTTAAACAACAAAAATAGGCTATCTTCATATTCAGACTAACTATCCACCCTCATTTGTCTGCTGTGGAGAAAAACACTTTCAAATAAACATAGAAGACAAAAACAATGGCAAGCAGTCATGCAGGATAAGAGAGAGAAGAATACTTTGTGCCACTTCCAGAAAGGGAAGCTGCTTTTCTGTCATGTATATTCCCTAGTCCTTTGGAGTTACGAAGAGAAATACAGCCCTCATTCACATTTTACACTCTTAAACACCTAAGGGTGGAGAATCACAAATGAACACATATATTGGCATGTGAATATTAATGTGTCATTGTGTATCTATAAAATCTCTAATGTAGGGATTTTCCTCTCAACCGACCTCATTGGAATAAAAAAATTCCAGATCCTTCACTAGGCAACTTGCTCTATTCTCAGAAGAATGCACTTTTGCAGCATTTACCCTTTAAGTTATTGTCTCTTCCCGAATTAAATGTCATAGTTGGAATAGCTCAGCTCAGCCCAGTGCTCCATGCACTAACTCCAGCACAGGCAAAAACAACCCAGAGCAAGTGAACACCTAGGGATGGTTTGACTGAGTACTCCCTGACTCACCACACACAGGTCTTAACCTGGAAAGGCTTTTTTTAGCACCTTCCTGGATCACCAGCTACATAAGGACAGTGCTCCTCTTATTCTCTAGACTCCTGTGACTATTCCTCATGGCAACGCCCTAGTGGTGCTCTGTCTTCATTTTAGGTCTTGCCTTCGGGAAATGTGTGCCTAGGAAATGAATATTGCTGCTATTTATAGGAAAGTCCCGCCAATACATCTGGGCGATGAGGACAGCATGTCACTGTGCCTTAATCATCCAGAAACAAGCTCATGTGGAAGTGGCAATAAAAAAAACTTCTAAAAATATTTTCTTATAAAACAATGTGATTTATAATGATAACTGCAATAAAATGTAAGTTTACAAGTTAAGTAAAATATTTCGGTGTCATACTTTTATGTAATATTATTACTGGGGATATATTTCTTAGTGGGCTGTCTTGAAAATAAGATTTTGTTGATTTCCTTTTGAGCAATATAATTTATTAGATATCAAAATTTATATTTTAGTAACTTTATTTTAATTAAGATAATTCTAAGGAACTCAGCAAATATTGGTATGTGCAAGACTGAAACAGATTTTGATAATTAAAAAGAATTTTTCTTGATGCAATGAACATTGGGTTCCTCAGAGCATTTTATATATTATGATGCAATAGCATAAACATCTAATAAATTAACTTGAAATACAAATTTACCAAGTCTAGATGGAACCACCTCTGGTAGAAAAGTGTTTTACAAATGTCCTAACTCTTCATATCAATTTCATGTAAATCTGAATGAAATTTTAAATATAAGTTTGTGTATTGACATTCAAATGCTTGTTCTGGTGTTTCTGTAACTTGTGTAGGGAGAATGAGAAATGAACTTGGTTTTGTGATTTATATAGATTCAGACTGACTGTATATACATTTCATCCATGTCTCTAGTTAAAAGGAAAATTAACAAATTATCTGTGTTGCCACTTGGTTTGTGTAATTATTTCAAAGTACGCATGAAATGTTTTCAATTATGCTGTTATCTTTATTTTCAATTTCTAGACACAAAGATATTTGCTTTCATCTATTGAAGCAATTCTGAAACCATTGTTTCTAAACTTTGGAAAATTTTAATATCTCTCCAAAAGTTTTACTGCAAAGTGCATGTACACAGCTTTACTCTCATCAACAGTTTCATCAACAGATACCTTTTCCTATCCTTTGGAGCCCAGCAGAAACACATCTCCCAAAACATGCTGTACAGAAGCTGCTTTGGGGGCAACATACCCCCACCCTCCAAGTGGTGTGCTATAAGCCCAGCTGCAGTTTGGGTACAGGCTGCAAATCACCCATAATCACTGTGCCTCCATCGCACACAAGTAGGTGCCTGAGTCCTCCAGCTTGGCGTCTGAGATATTCAAGGTGCTGTGCCTCTCCTTAGAGAATAGTGAGGTGGTCAACCTTCCCTCGTGCTTCGGTTTCTCTGAAGCTGTGTAAAACAGGGTGACCAGGTTGCCCCCAGGTTTCTGGCGGAACCACTGCACACCTTGCACAGGGGTAGAGCATTTGCAGCTCAGAGTAGAGTTGGTTCCTTCCTGGAGCCTCAAGGATGGAGTCTGATCCACCTGTGCCCCTCTCACCCCTGTGTGAAAAGAAAACAAGAATAAAAATGAACTCAATGGAGCATTAGTGGTGCAGAATCCAAGCTTGGAAAATATCCCAAGAATATCAGGAGTGTGGAGGGTCCTCTAGGAGCTCTGTGTCTATAATCCCTCCTCTCCTAACACCATCAGCTGCAGAACTCTCACCAGCCCCCCCCCCAAGGACACCCAGACTCACAGTCAACCTGGACCCACAGAATCCCCAGCAGAGCACCCCAGAGACTCATGATCCCTGCCCTGTAGTGACTTCAGCCTGCTCTGGGTGCCTCCACTCCTCATCTGAAGACTTGGTTCAGGCAATTACAGTCACCATGTTCTACCAGAATCACTGAACACCAATGACATTTGAGCCCTATCTTACACCTTAACAGAAGACTCCACCCACATGGCCCCTGATACTGCAGGTAATCTAACCAAAATTGTAGGAGTAAATATGCTTAGGTGTAAGAGGAACTACTCCTTACATATAAGATTATAACGTGGTTGCTTTTTTAAACACTTTTGTCAAAAAGGAGTTTTTGGTGTAAGGATTAATATGTGAGAAAGAGAGATACATACTCTTATAAAAAAAATCTGTGTCTCAGCTGGGTTAACTTTGCCTGAATATCATGAAACCTTGAAGTACAGCTTAGGAAGAGTGACCCTGTTCCCACATTGCTATTTCGACCTTAAGCCACCCCATCTGGGCAGTGCTATACATTGAGGGAAAATGTAAGCATTGCAATCACCTACATGTGAAAAACCACAGAGATTAAGAATAGCCTAAAGCCAGAAGACAAGTATCTAAGCAGACTTGGTGAATGTGTATAAAGAGTCCTAGGGTGGTGGTACCTAAGCCCAGATAGGAAAGTGAAGTACTGACCACCAGGGATGTGTCATTGTGAATTGGGGGGCTCTGGTTTGATGAGGGGAGGGGAAGCAAGGAGAGGGATACAAAAAGGAGGAAGAGAGCAGATAGGGGATACGATTTTGGAGACAGGGGAGAGCAAAGCGAGAGCAAAAGCCTAGAAATTGGCATCAAGTGCGGAGGTTTTTGTCCTCAGGAGAAGGACCCAGGAGCTGAGTCCTTTGGAGCTTCCCCACCTCCCTGGCACTCGGGTTCCTGAGGGTCAACTGTGTGAAGGTGGAGGAGAGGTGATCCTGATGTGGAGCCACGGTGGAACTCGGATAGGCCTGCCTCAGAGAGACCTGCCTGAGATCCACCTGTGTTGGTTGAATTGATCTAGTGCTAGCTTGAGTGACAGAGGATCAGGAGCTAAAGACACAACTTGGCATTTTCAACCAAAAGTACACTAAGGCTGAGGTAAACCCCACACAGCTCCTTGAGGAGTGGAAGTGGGGTTCTATTCTGTTTGGAACACATGTGAGGGTGTGGACTCTTTTAGTTCCCCACCACCACCCCAGCCCGCATCTGTAAATAAACAACTTCTTTGCTTACTCTGGTCACTAAGGTTTGATCTCTGAGCAGTTGCTAGCAGGCGGAGGAACCATTAGTAAAAAGGAATTGAATAGGGGGTAGTCCCTATCTACCCAATAACAGACCCAGAATTTAAGGATTCGGCCATATGAAAAACTGATGGAGGGACATTTTCTGATGTGTTACATTGTGTATTGAAAAAAAAATTTTTTCCGAGTTCAGGACATTTCTAGAAAGCCACAACACGTACTTACGATCTGAGTAACAAATGCTTCTTTCTTTCATGAGTCAGTGAATATTAAGGTACACATAACATGTCCACTCAAACTAATTTCTACCTCTTACCTTTTCCTGTTCCAACCCACACAGCTGATTCTGAGTGGGGCACACATCACTTATGAACCTAGGTTATTTCCTTTTCACTTTCCTCCATCAGTGTCTCTCTCTCTCTGTGTGTGTCTCTCTCCTCTGTCTGTCTGTCTCCCTCTCTCCCCCCTTCTCCCCATTCTTCTACAGTCCTCCTGATTCTTGCTTCACAACGCAGAGGGGAAATATGAAAAGATAGGATATTAATTGTACCAGAATTTTTTCCAAGTCATGGACTTGGAAATTTAATAAAATTAAAATATTGTAAGCAGCTAATGAAGGGGTAGTTGACCTGGCATGACCACACGCCCAGTCTTAATCCTGTTTCTTTGCCTCTGCTCACAAGATCATCCTCTGTATGGATTTAGAGAACATAGGCTCCAGCCTTACAAAGTTTACACACAGTGACAAAACTGAAAACCTGAGATAAACTTTAAACAGTGCACACCCTCCTCCACCCTTAATTGCATGTGCTTTGATTGACTCACCTGCTTTCTAGTGTCTTAACTGTTCAACTTTCTGGGACTCTCATTAAGTCCTTTTCTAATAAGATCTACAGTGCCCCCTGCTGAACAGACACCATCAGCAAAGACTTCAAAACCAACAGTCTACTACTTCATCAACCCCATGCACCCCATACCCCACATTAACCCCATTAACCCCATAACACCATGTTCCATGATAAAGGAACTGCAGATGGTTGGAAAATAAATTACCTGGTTATCTTAAATGGAGCTTTAAAAGAACCAATTTCTACTTTTAAAATGTTGTTTGATGGAAAAATATACTTTCCTGTACTGATTAACAGTTATGATGATGATTATTTTACCCGTAAAATATAGCAATACAATAATTTTTGAACATTCTGTATTATTAACAGAATCACATGTTTTTCAAGCAACAGAGAATAGAAGTAGATAGATAAACCAGTGGACAGTGAGATACACTCCAGACACAGGGAAGATCATGGACAAAGACTCTCAGAGATAAGGTTGTGAGTTCACATTCTAATCATTGTGTTGGGTGGAATTACTTCATTATTTTATTAAAGTTCATTAGAACTTTAGTTCATATGCTCATTTGAGAAACTCTGTTTTGCTCTCCTGACATTTAACTCACATTAATTTGCTTAAACTAGCCATTAAGGTAATTCCAAAAAGAATGAAATAGAGAAAATGTACACCAAGAGAAGGAATACTATATACAGTGAATACAGATATAGAATGTAGGAGATTAGGTATATACACATAATTACACACATCCATGTATATACACATACACATTTACATATATACACATATAGTTTCTAGATACTAGTCTTAAGATCAGATATATACTATATTTTCTGTTTCAGCAAAAGAAAAGAAAAAGTTTTATTGCTCCAACAGAAGACACACCAAGACAAAAAATTCTAAATAAATAAGTAAATGACAAGAGCTTGAGGGATAATGCCAACATATTAGAATTGACTCCAAATACATTAATAATCAAAACCAAAAAAAAAAAAATGCTTAGTGTTGAGTAAAGCTTTTACATTTTAATTAGTCCTCCTCCCAAACTTCATTCTTTTACCATTGAATTCTTTCATGACCATTGTGAAAGTATGTTACTATTTATTGCAAAAGAAAAGAGTAAATTCTTATCATTGAAACTGCATATAACTATACATCAGAAATCAGTGGAAATTTGAACCCGCTTGGGAGTCATAACTATATAGGTAAAAGAGTTTAAATATTTTAACAATCTATCATTTTTATATTTATGTTTTAGCGCATTGTTTCCTAAATAAATGTGTCCATTTCTGTTAAATATAGTTATATGTATGAATACACAGCTATTTTTATTCTTACAACTTTGTTAATATGCTTAAATATATTAGAAACCTGTATTAAATGTATTATGTATTTGATGTTTAATAATTTAAAAGTGAAATTTTACTCATAATTACCAAATAACCTTTCAAAATTTTGACATTTTTAATTGCAAAGTGCCTCTCAGTCTTAAACAGGAAAAGCTCTGTAATAACAGATTAGGAATGATCACAGTAAAATGGCTTATGTATCTTTGGAATTACAGCAACAATTATGGACAAATGTTTCAGAACAGCCATATATCATTTACTAAGAATGTACATAGCAATGTGTTAGGATGTATAATTTGCATGGAAACATTTCCACATAGACCATTTTATATTCTTTATGGCTACCATGTAGCCATGTAGACTTAACTTCAGATCTAAAAATGTCAACTACCTTAGTCAAGAATGCAAATTCCAGGATGAGCTACTAGTCTTGAAATAAAGGCTATGATAGAAAATAATTGGGCAACCCACAACTTGATCAATTACTAAAATTTTGTCTAAAAGATAAGAAATATCATATCTTAAATTTTTATTGGAAAAATTGGTGGCATATTAAATATCACAGTAAATGTTAAAAAATAATTTTTAAATGAAAGTATTAAAGGTACCTGCCTTGGTGCAAAAAAACTGACTATGTAAAAAGAGCTGAATACCATTAATCACCTATCAGGATGACCATGACCAAAACCACAAAAGACAAAAGGTATTGTCATGGTCACTTCATGTCTCTCACTTGCTCCTTTTGTTAGAAAGCCAAGTGATTCTCTAAGTAACTGGGTCAGAAATAAGAAAAGGCCATTGCTCATGATTTAGACACAGTCTGTTCCTCAATAATGCTTTTGGTTCCAACTCTTCTCCTGTGTGACCAAAGATTGATCAAAGAAAGTTATACTCATTTTTCAATGTTCAGCTTACATACAATATTGTTCATTCTCCTTCTATTTCTCTCCAACTTTCTCAAACTTGAGTCTTTTGAACTAACCTCACCTTTCATCACTCCTACCAGAATCCTTCAGAAAGACACTGTGTAGACACCACCTTCTATAGTACACACTACTTCTCTAGAAGCAACACAAGACATGTCTACATCCTGGTCTGGAACAAGCTGGGGGCAGGAATTTGACTGTAGGATGAGCAAGAGACCAGTTTGATATTTTAGCATATTTCTCTTAAAATTACTTTGATGACATCTAAGAACTCTATTATCTCTGTTTGCAGTTTCACTACATGGAGCTAGGTCAGGTGATGGAGTGCCAAGGTGGCTTCCTTCTTCTTCTTATGCTCTGGACATGTGTATATTTTTTGAATTACCACAGACTGAGGGACAAAACACCACAGACTGTGCTGGAGCCACAGTGCATCAGACAGTCAGAGACACTCAGCAGCCAGGCCCCTTCTGCTGTTCAGTTTGTGCTCAGCACCCCCTGCAGTCTCTGTCATTGCGTCTTGCAGGGCACAGTAGTACACAGCTGAGTCTGACTCCTGGACTGAGGCTTTCTCCAAGTGGAAGGAATTGAGGTCTTTCCGGTAAATGAATGAATGAAAAACCTTTCTTTGCATCATTCTTGTTGGCTGTCTGAACTTTCAGCAGGAGCTGTAGACCTTCTCCTGGATATTGCACATACCAAAAAAGAATGGGAAATCCTGTGGCTGAGTAAGTGCAGGTCACAGTCAGGGGGTCCCCTTCTGAGAGAGTCACTTGGCCTCCCATCTGGGTTAGGGAGTCTCCATGTGCTTGTCCTAGAAATATAATAGACTTGTGTCATCTGGGACGTAGGCTCTTGGATTATATTATGATTCAATTTTCACTGCCATAACAGAAGGAAAAAACCCTAATTGTGAGGCATTTTACTTACCAAGCACTAAGAGCACCACAGTCACTAAGCCTGGAGAAGAGATCATCTCTAGAGAGCCACCTGAAATGTGTTCTTGATTATTAAGAAGAAATGTTGAATTCACAGTGTAATGATCTATCCAAGTCTGCCTTTCACAAAAGAAATGTGTTTGTGCTTGGGAGGCTGCACCCCCTGCTGGATAGAGTCAGAAATGGGATATGTTTTCCCAGACATTAAGTCACACTCTGAGTGAGGTTCAGAATTCTGAATAACAACTAAACATTACCAATCATCAGGGAAAAGCAATTCAAGCCTGAATATGATTCCAATCTACCCATTAGGATCTATCGATATAAAGTAAAGGAAAATCCACCATAAATTAAAGTGGTGACTAAGGTATGGGGGGGGAATGTATTCTTGTGCATTATTTAAGAGAATTTAAAAAGGCAGTCACTGTGTAAAAACAGAATACTAGTTCTTTAAAACTTAAAGATAGGATTGTCTTGTACAACAGTGCCCATCCAAGTAGGTTCATTATAGATTGGGGCGGGTGAAAAATTTTGGAGCCTCAAAGATCCACAAAGAACTCACAAAACTTAGCAAAAGTAAAGTGAAAAGTTCAGTCAAGAAATGGAGAGAAGAGGCCCACCAGCAAGTAGCCATGTGACTGCTTGCACACCTGGGGACCTGGGCCATTGGAGCACCTTTTCCAGCCAGGAGTGAAGGCAATGAGGTACCCTGTGTAGGCCTCTTGTACCAGAGAGCCTGGGAGATGGGTCTGGGTGGGGTCTTAGGCCCACCCACCAGCAAATGGTTGTCCAGGGCAGCCATTTGCCAGCCCAAAGGGCTAAGGCATGGTTCGGCCAAACCCCCACCCCAAGGGAGCTTGGAACTGTGCCTGCCCTGCCAGCCAGTCCCCGACCCCACACACAGAGATACAGGAGTGGGGGGGGGAGGTTTAGGATGCCCCTTCCATTTCACTCTCACTCCAACTAATCTTCAGGAGGAAGAAGAGAACAAATAATACAAACACCATCATAGAATGGGTGAGGGACCAGGTAAATGCCCGGCCCATACATCTGAGGAGGACAGAAGAGATGGAAAATCAAGAGAACCAGTGGATGCAGAACTGGAGAAACAGCTACAGATACCAGATGTCACAAATCCACACCTACACATTCACCAGGTCTGGAGGAGCCAACATTATTTCTGCGATGCCATCTAAGAGTGTAAGGTGCTCCTCCCCCCTCCACGGGAGAGGAAGGCCACAGAATCGGGGCATCAGCCCCACAGCAAAGCTGCAAACTGACGGAGTGGAGATGATCTGCAAAGGCCATTCACAGACGCCTGTCCCCACGGAGAAACATCTTCACCGACACTGGATGAGGGTGAGGCCCCCTAAATCAGATGCCAGACCATAAGGTAAAGCAGGAAAACAACACAGAGAAGGGATGGGAGAAGACAACCTGCAATGAGAAAATATGGACAGACCACAAATAAATATAGACTGACTGCCCAACACAAGGTTAACACTGAAAACCTACCAGCACTTGTCCCAAGAACACAGTTCCTCATCCAGCAAAAGGACACTGCCACAGGAAAGAGAGACTAATGGACTTAACACAGATTAACAAACAACAAAGAGAAGGGGGTCTGAGTGAATACAGGGGACATCAGATGGAGGGGGAGGTATCGCAATAACCACTTACTGAGGTTAAAATTTAAAGAATAAAAAATAAATAAATTTTTAAAAAATTTTAAATATGGGGAGAAGAGCTTAAAAGACATTTCTTCAAAGAGGAAATACAAATGGCCAATAGGCATCTGAAAAATTCTTTTCATCACTTATAATCTGGGAAATGCAAATCAAAACCACAATGAGATACCACCATGCACATGAGAATGGCTTATATCAAAAAACAAAACAAAACATGGGCAACAACAAGTGCTGGCATGGATGTGGAGAGAAAGGAACACTTTTACACTGCTGGTGGGAATGCAAACTGGTCCAGTCACTTTGGAAAGCTGTGTGGAAGATCCTCAAACTACTACCATTCCATCCAGCAATTCCTCTTCTGGGGATCTACCCAAAGGACGTCAAAAAACTAATTCAAAAGGACACTTATACTCAGATATTTATTGTAGCACTATTTACAATAGCCAGAATATGAAAACAACCCAAATGCCCCAAAACAAATGATTGGACAATAAGGTTGTAGTATATGTACACAATGGAATATTATTCATCAATTTAAAAAAATGTGATGTTCCCGTGATAACATGGATGGAGCTAGAAGGAATCACGTGAATGGAAGTAAGGCAAAAAAGATAAAGAGTAGTAATAGCTGATCTCATCTATATGTGGGATATAGGGAAAACAAACAAAAGGACAAGGAAAATTTTGCTTCAGCAGAACCAAAACGTAGAGCAAGAGAGGGGGCAGGGGACAAAATCAGGGAAGGAATGGATACAAGAGATTAAGATAATGGTTCACAGGTAACAAGGAGGTAGGAGAACCTCAAAATAGACAACGATGTAAAAAAAATACATATATATATGTGCAACCATTTTTTAAAAAGATAACTAATTAAAAAAAGAATGTTGGAGCCCCTCAAATTATCTTTTTAGAGGTTTTAATAGTGAACATCAAAGAAACAGCCACTTGAGTTTCTCTCTTGGGTGAATCTATCTCTTCTTTCCAATCTTTCCCCATGGCGATGCTGCCATTATATTGCCGCCTAATAGGCACAGGTGTACCCACCTACAAATGGGCCGACCCTACTGGCCAGGTGTGTACAATCATGGGGAGGGTCCAATATCACAGGAGCTGGTCATAATGGTGAAAGGGCAAAAACCCTGAATTCACTAACCTTATAAATTGCCATATTAACCACCAGCTCCAATTAAGGGCATAAAATCCCAAAGTTAAAGTAAGGTAGGTATATACTCAAAAAGTTAAGAAATTTAATACTCATGATCACACATTACTAATCAAAATTGCAAAAAGATAGATGCAACTCCAGTGTCTATAACAAATAAATGAGTCCATACATTTTGTATAACATAAGTAGAATACTATTTAGAATTTTAAATGCCAGAAAGTTTTACAACATGGATGAAACTAGAGAAACTAATACTATATGATACAAGCATAGATGTAAACTTATAATAAAATTTCCATGTTTTTTCCTCTTAATCTGTGATTTTAATTGATAGGCTCAGCCAGAGAACCAAAGAAGACAAAAACTTTTCCTCTCCTGTATGATATGACCAATAAATAATTATTGAAGAAAATGATCTGAAAATTCAGAAATTCAGACATACATTAGCTAATGTTGGTTCTGAACTTTCTTACTCAGTTTTTCTAGCTCACTCCAGTCACCAAATATAAAAACTTTACCTGGCTTCTTTGTTCATGAATATTTCATAAACATGCTGTATATCTCAAAAAAAAAAACTAATAGTTAGGGATAAGGACCTTATTGATGACTGATAATGCTGGACAGGATGTATATATCCATTTTTTACAGTGCTTTTACCTGTGCTACCACCACCCTTGTCATGTCCTGTATGTAATTTGTGTCCTCTGCCTCAGTTCCCAGAGCAGGAGGAGACACCAAGAAGAGGCCAGTGGAATGTGAACAGCTTCCTCCAATGTGTCTCTCACTGGGGACTCCCCAGTGCACAGAAATACACTGAATATCCTCCCACTGTGAGGCTGAGATAATAAGATTGATGCATTTGCTGGTCTTCTGGAAATTCAGTGAGTAACGAATTTCTCGTCCATTTTACAGGTTATC